>JBBPLD010000046.1:0-130868 GCA_038089555.1 Chalciporus chontae | reverse complement strand
GCACACGTCGTCGTGACATACGACGTCAAATTCGAAGATAACGCAACCCGCCCGCCCAGTTTGTGGATTAGCAGTGCAATCGTGGCCGACCCCAGCGTTAAGGTGATGTTCAGGAAGAGGGCTCACTAAGCGTTCTCTTGCGTTTCCTTCTTTTCTGTATGTTCATGTTTCTTTTTGTATTTTATGTATGCGGTCTGCGGTCGGGTCTACTAAGTTGTTGCAGCAATGCCAGCCTAGAACAAATGAGAAAACGAGGGAGAGAAGCTCTCGTTACCAGTCTAGCATTGGAGCACCGTCGAGGGAACCAAAGCAGTCATTGTCGTAGCACTCTGCCAAAGTCACAAGCAAATTCTATTCAGCTCGAGACACAATTTATCGAATACATACAGGAACACAACTCATTAAGGCAGACAAAAACGAGGAGAGAGAGATAGAGCGTTTTTCAGGTAATAAAAAAAACGAGTCGACTCAGTTGTCGTACGGTCCGTCAGGTACCCTTCTTAGTACCTCCTGTCGTCGTACCGGCCACCACGGTCATAGTCACGACCATATCCTCTCTCATAGTCGCGAGGAGCACGGTCAAAGTCGCGATAGCCACGGTCGTAATCACGCGGGCGGTCTTCATAACGACCACCGCCACCGCCGCCGCCGCCGCCACCACCACCACCACCCCGAGCGCCTCGGGGGTCGAGGTCGCGAGCGTAACGGCTGTCGTACGGCCGGGGGTCGTATGGTCGTTCGTCTGTCCCCCCATGTTAGATCAACAGTACGAAAGAAAGGAACGAGAGCTTACTGTCGAAGCGCTTCGGGGGTCCATAGTACCGCCCAGGTGTTGGCGTCCGAGCACGGCCACGACGAGCCTGCCGGTTCAACTATCAGCGCCGAACAACTCGAAACCAGAAACCCAGTCTCACCTTTTCAACATTCATAACCTTACCCATCAAGTCCGTGGCATTCAAAGCTGTAATCGCAGCATCCGCCTCCTCGCCAGTCTCCATAGTGACGAATCCAAACCCACGAGACTCGCGAGTATGAGGGTCGTACATGACAGAGGCCTTCTTGACCTATGGCACCAAACCTGCGTCAGCGCCCACACTCGTCACGGAAACAAACAAAACCAAGACGTACGCGGCCGATCTTGGCAAAGGCCGCCTCAAGGTCGCGCGTGTCGACCCGGTGGCTTAGACCGGAGACATGAAGGTTATTGCCCGGGTTATGATTTCCGTCGCGACCGCTGCGAATTTAAGATCCGGGTGGCGGGTCAGGGAACCAAAAAAAATAAACACGTTAACGTGGGCGCGCACAACGAAAATAGAGATAGGACGTACCCTCGGTCATCCCGTCCCGGGCTCCTGCTCCGGCTAGAACGGCGAGGAGGCTCGCCACCTCTATCACGTCCAGGGGACCTTCCCCCTCCGTTCCAACTCGGTTCATCGCCGGGCGGGCCACCTCCGTTGAGGTTCGCGTCAGCTGGGATACTAATCCCAGTGGGAGGAGCGATGTCTGGCGAATTCCATGCTGGAAGCGGAAAACGAAAATAGAACCGCGGCGGGTCGAAAAAAAGCCAGGCGGGGGGAGAAAAATATCAACGTTGATTCACCGGCGAGTTGATTGGAGAGGAGATGAGATAAAGGAACTGCACGGCGATGGAAATATAGACGGAGAGAGAGAGAGAGACGGGGTAGGGTGTGCTGAACAGTGAAAACCGGTCGAAGGAGGAAAAATGTAGGGTGCAGTAGCTTTAAATCAGCTGTATCAGAAAGACGCCAGCCTTGAGCTGACCACCAGCAAGTTAGTGAAAAGATATTACTGATTCCCATCGTCGTTTCATAACCGAAGATGGTGAAGCGCGGTGGGAGACAACTACGTGTGCTGGTACTGTATCACTGAGGCGGGTTGTTGCCGTTGGCAGCAGAAAACATCGAATGCAGAAATTGTCGTCGTCGTCGTGGCTGATGCTGAGGACGTACCGTCATCCATTGTTGAAAGTTTTGTTGAGGTCGTCGAGGTCGTCGAGGTCGATGTCCAAGTTGCGAGAAAGGGAACGACTTGGGAAAGTTAAAGGGACAAAACAGATACACACAAACGGTTAGTAAATCTATGGTATTATCATTTGGTAGTAAAAGTATCTAGATCAGTTTACCACTCGACCAGTTCTGATACGTAGCCGTCTGCTTGATCCAGTCAATCAGTTCCTCTCGCTTCACCTTCGTACCCTGGTCTGTCGACTGGACCTTGACCTTCTTTCCATCAACAAACTCCCACTTTTGTTCCTTCACGACGACCCGCCCTTGCTTCAACTCGTCACCACCGAGCAGGATATCAAACGGAACCTCGTCCTTTTCCGCTGCCGCAAACTGTACAGGAAGTTTGGGTTTCCGCTTAGCAAGGAAGTCGGTCTAGACGTCCTCTCGTCAGCACATGCTCGTCCTGAACACAACCCAAAACAAACCTTGATCCCAGCTTCTCTGAGCTCCTGAACTAACCTAACCCGCTCCTCCAACAACCCATCACCAACAGAGATCACATACGCCATCGTCTCTTTACTCCGCATACCCTTCTCCACCCATTTCGGCCATACCAGCGCGAATATCCGGTCCAGCCCGATACTCACACCGATACACGGACATTGTGTACCCTTCTTCCCCTCACTTGCTGCAGCGGATGTGAAACTGCCGACGAGGTTGTCATACCGTCCACCAGCAGCAATAGAGCCAACGCCGACTTGCGACTCGTCCACTTCCTCCTCCTCCTCTCCTTCCTCGGCCTTCGGCTTTTTGGATTTCTTCTTGGGAGCCGGTGCAGATGATGACGGTTCTGCAGATGTCGGGCCATCAGCAATGAACCCAGGAGGTGCTGAGGCTTCCACGGTAGCCTCGTAGATAATCCCAGTGTAGTAGTCGAGACCACGTGCCAACGACATGTCAAATGAAATCTGTCGATCTGTAAGAGTTATGGCATGCGAAGGCAACCGACCGTGACGCACCTTATCAAGAACTTTGTAGGCCCCGAGAAGAGTGAACAGTAGCTCCATCTCAAGGATGCCATCCTTGGCGCTTGCGTTGGACATTAACTTTTCATCGGCTTTGAGCTGATCCAGCAGGGATGATCCCCCTGCGTCGTCGCTTGTCATCAATCTAACCAATATTCACGACGTTCGGGAGTGCTGACCTTTTAGCTTGACATACTCTCCAATCTTGTCCGCGACCTCTGGGCTCAAACCTTTTTCCTCCGTCATCTCCTTCTTGACATCCGCCCACGGTAGCTGGTTTCCAGTGTCCACAAGTCTACTCTCTGAATACGATGTACGGGTAAATCAACATACCTTGTCGAGCTTGTCAACAGCAGACGAGATCGTGCGTATCTTCTCGGGCTGTACACCGCACGTCTCAAAGATTCCATCCAAAATTTTCCGGTTATTAATCTTGTCATGCAAGAAACTCGTTCTTCAATAACCGCATCGCACGCGAGACCAACCGATTGCAGCAACTTACCTTGACCGTAAACTCCCCCACCTCCAACTTTGTCAAAATCGTACACAGCAAGCTCACGATCTCCGCATCCGGAATCATCGGATCCCAAACGCCAACGATATCCAAATCCTATCACACCATCATCATCAACCTCGGTCCCCTCCGACGACCAAAAACTGGAAACCCCCCAAACTAAACACTCACCGCTTGCATAAACTCCCTCATCCTCCCCTTTGACATCACAGGACTATCCCGTCTATACACCTTACCCACCTGCCAAATCTTTCCTTGTACCGTCGCGCCAGACATGGCGACATACCTCGCGAGAGGAACAGTGTGATCGTATCGCAACGCAAGTTGTTCGCCACCTTGGTCCATGAGATCGAAGATAAGCTTCGAGTCTTCGCCGTATTTGTCGGTGAGAACGTCTTTACGCTCAAAGACGGGCGTGTCGAGACAACTGCCGCCGTAGGTGGTGAAGACGTCTTTGACGATTCGTTCGATGTGTTCGCGGCAGAACATCTCGGCTGGGCCATAGTCGCGCGTACCCTAGAGAAAAGCGAGAGAGAGGCGGAACACGCGAGAACGTGAACGTAAACGTGAAAAAGCATGTCAGAGTCAAAAGGTCAGCTCGGAAGGCGACTACTAAGGAGATCGCGAAACCGGGCTCACCTTGGCGGTCTTGAGCAACAGTCGGCCCTTCTTCTTCACATCGCTCGACCCAGCAACACCTCCCGCGCTGACCTCCGCCTTCCCGATCGCAGCGAGCGATTTCTTGAGTTCGCCGAGCTTCTTCTTGGCAGCGTCGAGTGCTGCTGGGTCTGTATTTTGTAGTCTAAGTTCGTTCACGAGCGATGTTTGTTGTGTTATCTCTGCAGCGAGTGTAGTGGACATTGCGCGTGGACGGTTGTGTGCAAACGCTATACGGGATGTCGATCGATAGCAAGTCCGGAGTCTGAGAGCGCGCCTGCAGAGCATATCACCGGAACAGATAAAATTAGGATCAACTAGCAAATTCCTGACTCGAAAAAGGGACCCTGATCACCCCCCAGCGAGGTCGTACAACGTCTTGGTATAATTCTAGTCTCTCCTAGGCAGACCAACGAGTCGGGATGAAGACCGTAGTCGTTCACCTTCCTCCAGCATGTACCGTCGCACGCACGAGGAAAGTTTGCCCTCTGCACTGCCCCACGAATGATCGGACAACTTTCAGCACGCTGGTAGAATGGCCAGGAAATGACTGTATTCAATTGATTCGTGGGACTGATCCGGAAGTGAAGAAAGAAGGGGAAGGAGACATCTACATCTATACGGACAAAAAAAAAACACATTCGAGGGATGCAGAATACTCGACGAAATCTACATCTTGAACAGATCAAGCAACTGAACAAGGAATACCTCATGTGCACATTGTAGGAATATTGCTGAGGCAAGGTCCGGTTCATTGTCCGTAACCACTGATATAGGGATCCTCCTTGAAGTTGTAAACATTACAACCACGCGTGATCGTCTGGTTGCACGAGAAGCACCATTCCTCGGTGGTGTTCACTGCACTCCACTGTGAGGTCCCTCTCAGTCATCGCCAAGCAACACACGACCACCAAAGAACTTACAGCCAATGATGAAATAAAGGTGTCCAAAGGCACCGTCGTCGTGTTTCCGGCGAACTTTAGATCCCTGAAGCCGCTGTCGCTCGTCCCGTTCCTGAACTTCATGCTTACGCTGTACTGCCCAGCGGCTTCAGACAACTCTAATGCAAGGACAGAATTATAATCCGCTTCATCTGGGATCAGTTTGACACTCGGAGAGGTATATCACCTTTGACTCACGGAAACCAGAAAGGGTGTGGTCATAGACGGTTGCATTTGTGGCATTAAGCAAGCTAGTGAACGGCTTGTAGTCCAGTTCCTTCACCGTTAGTTTTACCTTGCTACTAGGTGTTGTCAGGTTCGTCAGCGCGTCGAAAATTTCAGGCCAGAGTGTTCGGATGGCGACTACCAGTGTCGTGCGAAAATGTTGAATAGAGATACATGCGAAAGATTAAGAAAAAAAACACGAACTGAAGCCAATGCCGTTCTCCGGCTGAGAACCATCTGTGAATGTAAACCCTTCGTGGTCATTCGCAAAGTGACGGGCTTGTTGCAAGAGTGTCAGGGGAAAGATTTCGTAGAATGTTTTATTCTGGATGTATTGAACGTTGACGTAGTCATAGATCTTGAAATAAGGTCAGTTTACCTCAGGTGTGGCGACTTGAGAGGAGATACTTACGTTCCACTAGAGAAGAAACATCGATTGGTTCGATCTCTTGGTCATGGATTGATCGAAATATCATGAGGGGCTTACTATGTTGGTAAAGCTATTGTCCATCCCATTTAGATAGGGCTGTACCGCTTCCAAGAAGGGTGCAGCCTCTCCGACCAAACGGGTCCACTGTGCGGTCGAATTGACGCGACCCAGGTGCGCCTGGAAATACTGCATGCCACTTGTTAATGTCCGTTTCCAGTACAGGAGGGTTTTCCACATTGACTTACGTTGCAGTCCATCCAGCTAGTATAGAACGGACTCCATCCATATTCCACGGTGTCCACTGAAAAACGAAACCTTGTTGTCAATGACCCGTAATTATCAGAGGTGCTTACCTGGAATATATTGGTAGCCACCGAGCGGTGCGACGACGACAGTGCCATTTGCAACTGTGTACGATGCATTCGAAGGGGGGTACAGCCCTTGAAGGAACGCATACGCAGAGTCGAGAACAGCATCTCCACCTCCAGTGTCCGCACGGACTTTGATTTGATCGATATCCACGATATCGGAATTGATCCCTTGGATGTAGCTATCCGACTCTTGGTCCAGGTAAGTCGAACGGATGAACGAGCCAAGTTCGTATTGTTGTACCTGTACACGGAATAATCAACGCGATGACCGCTCGACGATGTTGTTGACATACCGCACCGAGAGGTGTCAAGTAGCCCTGGATGGCTTCATATGTATATGGGTTCTGGTAGTACTCTGTACGATCACCGTGGCGGACCAGGAGCACGGCCCCCACTAGAGTACTGATGTTGTTTACCATAGTATGGGATAGAGAAATCGAGGGAACCGGATGATAGGGTGACCTCGTACGCAACCCATTTTATAGACTTTCTGGGTCCAAGCTGTGTTTCTGCACCAGCACCAGCAAGCGAGGAAGAGGACCGAGGAATACTCTCCCAACGAGATATCGGGCCGTAGTAGGGGCCAAATCGACACCTACCCGGGGCGATAGTGTCATTTCGATGCTCTACTTACTCAGAAGTTTTCGCTGTTTCAACAATGTTCAGTAGTCAGCATCCGGCCACGTAAGTATTAAAGTAACGTCTTTGATGAGTCTTTGGCACGACTTGTGAGTTGTGATCAATTAATTGGTTCAAGTTGGCCACTTACCTAGTACGGGACTCTGTCGACGTCACATCCGATGAGTTTAACGTTGAACAGCCATCCATACTACCAGCAAGCAAGCAACTAGTTGGCGACTGGCATCTGTCAAGGCAGAATCGCCGTTTGCTTCTACGGGAAGAAACCGAATCAGTGGCAGGTAATCAATTAATCGACCTCTTTGTGAGGCTAGCGGTGCCAGTTTTGGAGCATTTTCCATACCATTCCTGGCAGCCATCTTCTCATCGAAGCGCAGCCCGATTACGATTTGAAGATACTTAGTTCGGTCAGTCGAGCTTTCAACTTGAACTCAGTTGAGTGGCTCAGCATGTCCCACCATGGAAGGCGCTAGACCTCGCTAGACACCGTTGTTTGAGTACGATCTGTAGGAGACTTTCCGGCCTGCCATCTGGGACTCGGACTTTCTTGCTCCACCGGTCGAGCTTCGTACGCGCATTCTTCCTGTCTTTTTCATCGCGGACCCGGACCAAGCATACCAGATCAACCCTAGGCCTTGAAGGGTGTTGCAACTTGAGTTATGCTTTTCAGTCTTGCGCCCGCCGGGTGTTCTCATAACGCAGAGGAAGCATCTCCGTGGGAGAAAGAAGGCGTCATGTAGTAAAAGTTTGAAGGAGGTTCAAGTTGAGGATGGCCGAACACGAGATAAGTATATAAGAATTAGACAAACAAAACGCGCCCAATATCCCGAAACACGTCACTGGAGTTGATGTAACCAGGAAGCACGACGCTACTTATAATTATACAACTTGAAGACTTCCTCGACGCCCACTGGTTGTTCGTGAAGGCGAAGGTAGTATGTAACCCCATTCAAGTTCCAACATTGACAGGCGTGCGCTCGCGCTTACACGGTGTCGTTGGACTCGTCCGCTCTATAAGTTGGAATCCACGAGGACGTCTATATTATAGTAGTCTGCAAAGTAGAATATAGATCCACACTCGACTCCTTTGGTCGTTTTCCAACCGCCAGTGTTGGTTCGAAAAACTTGGTATAATTCTATTATGTCGTGTATGGTATCATTCAAGGACATTCTATGGCTAGGAAAGAAAGAAAAAAAATTGAGGAGCATCTCTACATCCGTTTGACGAAACCATCCTGTTGAATGTCCCGTGTATCGCGCCAGATACCCTCCGCATCCTTCTTCCGCACCGTGAAGCATGCAATCCCAAGGTATTCCGTGATGTCCTTGATCACGAGCGTGCAAAATCGAGCATACGAAAGGAAAGAAATCACAAGCGTCAGATAGATGAAAATCGCCGTATGCTTAGGGGTCGACTGAATGATGGGCGATCTGTGCAATCATGAGACACACTGGGTCACTAGGTCTGAATTAGTCTGAACGACAACGTACCGGTGGAGTAGGTCTGGCAAATGGGCGTCAAGGACACCGATGGCGCTCCATATCCACATGGGATTCCACCAAGGGAATGGCGAGCTCGTGACGTGACTCAAAATCATCCGTCCCACTTGGTGCGCGAACTGCAAGCCCCAAGCGCAAATAAACGGAAGGAAAAGCGGCGAGTGCATGATGCTCGAATGCTGGGGCGATGGGGAGAGCAGCCAGAGAACTTGAAGGACGACCGAAACTACAAAGGGGAGCAGGAAGACCAATGGCTTGAGACAAGACTTTCCAGCGGCTTTCATCGCCTTGTAGACATTACGATAGCTGATTGCAGCATTAGCGCCTTGTTTCCTAGGGAGAAAAGGTGTAGCCATACCTGGATACAATGTTGAAGGCCAAGCCGAGAGCGGCGAAAACCATGAAAGTCTCGTTGAGGCCAATATTTGGTACAGCTTCAACGACCTGTGGTATTCTGTCCAGTCGAGTGAATGTCAGAACCCCTTGGTCCCAAAATGAAGGTCCTGCACGATCATGAGCCTGGATGAATGTTCGGAAATCAATCCGCTCACCAAAGATTCCGGAGATAATATAGATCACCACGATGATCAAAATTCCCTCGACGGGTCCCGAGAACGGACCTAGGTACAGCAAGCCTGTATGGTACTCTTCCCAAGTCGTCAGGTAGAAGTTGGCAAGAGTAGCGATCTGCGACGCGACAGTCCACCATGAGCGACCGAGATTGAGCGCTCTAGCAGCCAGGATCACTTCCAGCTGCGAAATATGTGAGAATTCAGTTCAGACGGCACATAAAGTTGCATTACCGTCGTGTTAATGGCATCGCAGCCTAATTGATGGGTGTTGAATGATTAGAAAAGCTCGATGAATATCGAAACATACCATGATCAAACATTTCACCAAGCGGGCCAGCCATGCCAGTCCGCCGAGCTTGTTTCCTTTATCCCTTGTTTCTCAGAAACCATTCGAACATATCAATTTGTTACTCACCCATCCACGGCATCAAAGCTCTGATACATGAAGAGGCCAATGGCCCACCTACAACCCCCAGTGAGTATATATGTAGACGGATGGATGAAACAAAAACACGTACGTAAAGTATATCCATCGCGGAGGACCGTGACCGTGACCGTCCTTGTCAGTATAGTACAGGGGATCATAAATTAGCAGCGTCAGGACATTCAGCGCGACTATAACGAGGCCAAGCAGAGTGATCTGGACTCGAGGTTAGTTCTACCGCCATCGAGGACTGAGCGGAGAAACTTGCGGTATTAGGCGCGACAGTGGTTGGCCAAAGGGTGACGAACCAGTTCCAATAGGGTGCGAGGACGTATCGCGACAGGAGAGATCTGGAAGACAGTCTAGACACGTCATTTTTCGGTGGCTCAGAAAAACTTACTCGTCCACGCCCTTGTAGGCATATTTTTTGAGGTTTTTGAGCGCGGTGGGTGACAGATATACCATGACCGGGTCAAAATGTAAAGTAAAGAGAAAACCAAACAACTTAGAAGGGGACGAGTGTCATAAGCTCAGAGACGGCAGTCAAGTTGTCTGCAGGTTTTCCACTGATGACATCTATGTCACGAACGTGCATGACAAGAATCACATGACGACCAGTAAACAAGTGATCACGTGGCCCTTCCGAAACGATCCGCATGACCCCGAACACACCTTGACCGGTCCTCGACGTTCGACCGTCGACGGCGATGCTACACATTTTACCAGCTGAAATTGCGTTGCAAACGGTCTCGTATCTGCCACTACAAGACTTGTATTCTGTCATCTTGGTATCCCGCGATTGGCACACATTGGTCGCAGTCAACGAACCAGCGGTTTACAGAGATGCAGCCCTCCTACATCGTTTCGTCGAACCAGTCGAACTCCGCGCTCACGTAGACTGGAAGACCTACTGTCCGCTCGCTTTCCGTGTCAGGTGCTCATAATCGCTAATCGCCATCCAGGTAGGAGACAGTTGGACATCGAGCGGGGTTGGCGTGGCAAGGCACCTTCCGTCGTTCGAGAATTATCAGCGACCGGCTCTGCTGTGCATCGCATCAAAGTAGATCACGACCAAGGCTTTGTTATCACCACTTGTCAAACCGGTGGCCTGTTTGTGTCCGACCTACAGGACAATCGCACATTGTGGTCACTTCCTTCGGTCAGACATCGCACATCCTTTGAGCTTCGATGTCTGATATCCTTCACATCTAGTCTCATGTTGCTCGCTACGCGCATTGTGAATACGATCAAGGTTTCATCCTCTTCAATCGTATCGACAATTGCAAGGAGGTCTGGCGACGGACCATCGACGTAAACGATGATGAACTCCCTCAAACCTCACCCCCGGACACTCAAATGCTCGAAGCATCCGCACAAGCTGCGAGAACTTACCCCTCGACAGATGATAATCGGGGTCATTTCCGTCCTTGGGCACTCCTCCGCATGCCAGAAATCACTCGTGCATTCCGTTTTTCATATCCAACACTTTTAGCTACAGCGTCCAACAATGCCTATCTCTGGCACTTGCCCCGGGCTGAACTGATTTCTGTCATTCGGGATATCCAGCGACTTCAGAATGGAACTCCGCTGGGCAACATCAACTATGTCGAAGTAAACGACAGGTTTGTATTCATATGTGGCATAGTCGGGTTGCGGATCTTCGCGAGAGAAGACGGAGCATTGGTGTACCACCTTTCAACAAAGGAGTTGGCTACTGCATCATGGGACGTACTACCCCAAGCTCGTGGTGTACCCGAATCCGCTTTACAGCCCCAGATGCTTCTCCAGGGTTCCCATTATCCATATTCCGTCCCCGGCGAGTTCATGGCATGTATGCGCTCAAGTTTCAAGGTTCAAGCATAGATTGACTGACTTTCATTCTCAGGTCATGTATCGGCATCAGGAGATGACCTAGCTGCTCTCACAACGGCCGGAAGACTGGTTATCATACCTGGTTTCCGTCGTCTCTTCTCAGGATCAAATCCTGCCCACCATAGAGACATCGCTCTCATTCTCAACTTTCAATCATTCCACGTCGAGGGGGAGATTTCATACTATCTCGCAGTTGGTGATCAAAACGGAAAATTTGCCATCGCTACGGTAAGCAGACATCCGCCGTTCGTCTCATCCCACCTGTAACTTATTCAACCCCCATCCCGGCCGGTATCTAGCGTAAAGGTTTATTCGTCATTTCCCCCGACTTTGGGTTCAGTCGCTTGACAGCAGACCGACCGCCCTATCCGGGCGTCACCGTTTGCAGACTCTCCAAATTCGACAGCGATCGCTTCCTCTCGTTCATCTCCTGTCTCCAACTCACGCACTCGGGGATGTACTTTAACTACATACCCTCACAGAGGGACAGAATGACTCTGCGAGAACACATGCCCGTGGCTCCAGGGCAGCTGCCTGTACCGGCGCCTGCCCCCCCTCAACAGCCGCCTGCACTTGCTCAACCGATGCTGGCGCACAACGGGCATCCTACTGCCGGTGCCGATGGAGAACAAGCTGGTTTAATGGGTATCCTTGGTCATATGCAACATCAGTTGGAGGATCCTTTGGATCCCTTGGACGAGGCGGACATGGAAGACGAGGATGAATGGATCGAGGACGACATGGTGGACGACGAGGACGACGATGGTGAGCCGTTCTTGATTTCCTGATCTCGATTGCCCAGCGCTCACGTGGTTTTCTTCCCGACCCGTTCCGTCGATCCATCTGATGGTGAATACAGACGTGGAACTTGTGTTGGAGAATTGGTTCCACCCTGTGGAGATGAGTACGGTGTATGCTGTCACCTTTTAGTGTTACTTTGGGTTCTGGGTGTGGTTTGGGATTCGGGATTGGGTTATGGGCAATGTTGTGTACGAAAATGATGCAAGGTATCTGTATCTGTTCTAACAAATTGACGATGATTGCATTTATCGAGGATAGCATTATCTCATCTCGTTTCTCCTTGGGAAGGCCTTACTATTCGATGCTTGTCGTATCATGATGCTGTTCCGATCAACGAAGTCGATGTCGTTCTTCAGACACCCAAGAGCTCGTTGAAGATGCTGCCGTTGCAACCGACAGCTATCAGGGTACATGTATTAGGCGCGATATCCGGAAACCATACTCTCGATCACAAGAGTGATCTGACGGGGGGTGGCATCCGCAAAGTACTCGAACAGCTGCCGATCTTCGGCACTGCCCTCAAAGAGTGCATCAGCGAGCTGTGTCGTGTTGTGCTACGGAACTCAGTGCGGCGGGTCGAGTTCAGTTCATGCCAGTACAACATCTGCTTTGTTGGATTTATTCTTGGCAGTGGCTTGACAGCCTGGCTCGGAGGAGATCGGAACTTGAGAAGGTAGGAAGTACATATTGCGGGTGCCGATCTACATTACATTGTACATAGCATAACTATCCAGTTACTCTACCGTTCGCATGACAAGGTATCGCGTACATCATATGACTACAGCCTCTGAGAGAAAGTGAAATACCCTCTAAAAGCCGACTCAGCATCCCCAAGGAGATTTCTCAACAAATTTCTATCCGCCTCAGAGAACGCCTTGTCTATCTCGTCTACTTTCAAGTACGCCAAAGACGTATCGTTCGCATGAAGCAGTTGTTCGACGAGTTTATCTTTCCACCGTCTCCATACTGCGGTATCGTTCGGTAGACAGGTGTTGAGGATTTTCTCCCGACGCTCCTTGTCTTCGTTGGGAGTTTTGGATGGTGCGACTCCGTGGAAGATGAGCAGACAGGCGAATACTGCCATTGTCGTTCTCGTTCCTGCACGGAACCTGAGCATTTGGGGGTCTCCGAGGGCATGAAAGAGTGTCCGTGTCTGGATCTTCTCTTTCTCTAACGAGGAGAGAAAGGAGGTGTACCCCCAAGAGACGCCCAGCGAAACCAGGAACATGATCTGACCGAACAGCATCCCTTGTGGGATGAGAAGAAGTTGGAGAAGGAACTGAACGGTGAGGAGGAGCGAACACACGCCGATGGCGTGGTAAGAATGTCGAGTGCCTCTTTTCTCATCTGCTTCTTTCTCGTCGGTTTGTAGATCAAACCGACCTTTGGTGATGGCGTTGACGTCCCTTTCTTCACCCTTGACGACGATTACGATGTCATCCCCGAGAAGGACTCCGTGACCGGGGGGAGCGCCGTTGGCTGGATTTGTCACGGATGTGATGACGAGCTTCCCTTTGCCGATGATGAAGCTCGCTAAGCCGCTGGAAACGATTCCGAGCAAGATCATGGAGAAGCTGTACCAGTCATAGACTAACGCGCACATGACGCAGGCTATGACACTGATAACGATGGGAATGAGACCGAGTAGGGCGTCAGTGACCGGTTCGCGTTTCAAGGGAGCATCGTAATCGATGTGGTTCATGGAAAGATAAGCGACGTCGACATGTTTCGTCTTCCTCCCTTCTATCACCACCTCCGGGATCTCCTTGCTCTTTTCCAAGGTCAGGTAGGCAAGATGCCCGGTCTCCATGGTGGTGCCAGAGAGCGCGGCGATGTATTTGGGACCTTTCTTCCCATCGAGTCCGAACGAGATTGCGGGGGAGTCGTTCGGACCTGGGAATAATCCATCCCAGAAACGCGAATTCGCCATCCTCCCGAAACGCTTGGCGACCGTGTAACTGCCTGGAGAGTTGTACCATCCGAGATACCGTCTTCCTTCGTAAAGGTGGACGGTAGCCATGGCTGAGATGGCTTCTTTCCCTCCAAAGAAACCAGCCACGCCGGCTGAGTTGAGGGTGAACTTGGAACCAACGAGGGGTGTACCGAGGGGGGGCATGGGTGTAACGCTGGGTCGGAAGCAACGCTGGTCGATTCGTTTTCCTCAATAAGTAGGGCTGTCCTTCAAGGAACATCATGAAGGCACCATGAACATGTTTAACGGCACGGGATCAATCTTGATCTCCGGAGCAATACCGCTTCCATTCAGAGCTGAGCAATCTGTTGAGTTCTTGACGCCCATTATGACCATAATCCTCGTGGGTAAAGGGCTGACTTACTCACATGTCAGATATATTGGAAGCGAGAACCATCAACTAGCATCAACTGTGCTCAAATTTTGTTCCATCAATGATGATTATAAGCTATGATGTTTTGTAATTCCAGAATCCCCGAGTGGCTGTATCGCTGAGATCAAATACGAACAATGTTCTCGTACAGCAGAACATAAAACGATGTTCTGTGCCATCAGTGTGCCCGACGAGAACAGGGACAGCGACAGGCTGAGGCCGTGTTTTGCTGTGTCACAGGAGCTGGAAGTCAACAGGTCAAGGAAGGCGTATTCGGTGACCGAAACCACATTACCTGGAGGCTGCGGAGATGTTATGGTGAAAGCGCTGGAGGTGGCCATCCTGTGGAAGCCTGATTTAGAATGCTCGGTCACACCGGTATGACCTGAAGCTTCGGAGAGCGGAGTCCAGGCCTGATCTGTCTGGGCTCTTGGCAGATCTCAGTGATCACTGCCCACATGACTTCAGTTCTGCTAGGCGGTATGTGATCAGACTAAACGCAACTTGATGCCACCGATGAGCTCGAGATAGATTCAGTCGGAGATGTGCAACGACATTCATTGAGCACCCTTCGGTGACGGTTCAACTGTGACCAGAAGCACTCAGAAGCAGACCATCCGCTCCTACCGGCTACCGGGTGACCGTTTCACTTGCGAGCAGTGTGTGGCAGTGGGGCTATCCTAGAATTTCACCACATCCTGTACCAGGCATATTTGAGGTTCGTGTGTTCGAAATGGAAAATGGATGAGCTACACGAGGGTTTCGAGCAACCTCTGTCTGTTCCTTCGGGAATCAGGGAGAGTGGATGGACGAGCGCGTGGTGGCTATGATGGTCCAAGACAAACCAGCAAAAATATTTGTCAGTACAGCAACTGAGCAAGGCTGCTATGCCATCGAAGGCGGTCCAGTCTCCAGACGCCACTACCACTCAGAGCATAGCCGAGTCCCCGAGCCGCGAGAGGCGATTCGCTCCCTATGAATCGGGTGAAGCTCAAATCCGGAGTGCCTATGGTCATACCCGGATACCGGACTACGCCGACACGAGGGTCCCCGCGATCAAGGACAGGGAGAAGCCGACAAGAAGTAGCTTAAGTAATATCCAGGAGAGCGCGTTAGTCCGATCTCACGAATTGTCATGTATGTGATCACGAGTATCTGGATTCTGGAGCAGCGATCAAGTCGATCGTCGTAGGGGATCCGAAATGAAGCAGCGTTGTGAGGCCTAGGTCTGCTGGCCGCTAGAGATCGGAAATTCATTCCTAAGGGCTTCATTGCATTCATTGGCTCTTTGGTGGATACAAGTAGTTCTTGGTCGAAGAGGGAAATCGGTCCAGTCAGTCTCATTGTCATGCACCAGAGAATTGCTGGTAAGAGAGATTGTACACCGAATGCTTTCGATGATGAGCGTCGGTGTGTTGATCTGGGGGAGTGAACCTGATTTGATCTCAGAACCCATGATACTGGTTAAGAGCGCGAGAGAAAGAACTTCCTCTAACACTCTTCCCCAGTGTCGATGAGTGTGAAGAGAACAAAGGATTGTCGCGAGGAGTCAAGAGCGTCAGAATACTCGACAATATCCGGTAGTTTCGTCCTGCATCAGCCACCGCACGCTCCAAGGGCATGGGTCGGCACCCGAATGGGCGGCTTTGAAGCTGGGAGAACGTAACTTCTGTGTTTTCGCGAATGGTGACGTATCGTATACACCTCATGTTTGCGGGGTTGGACGGTCAGTCGAGATCTTCCTAAGGGTGTGATTAGATGATCTCGCTGATGATAGAGTCTAAAAACGGGTACGAAACACGACCTGTATATGTCCGTTGTTCTGTGCACTATTGTAGTTGTTGGCACACTCGAATTCGGAGAGGGTCTTGATTATTTTCACCTTCGAAGTCACAAGTACGCTCAATGGTCTTGGGATGATGAAAAAATGGGGAAGCTGCAGCCTGCGGCGAAACCAATACCTCAGCCTGCAATCAGCCTGCGAGCCATCTTGATGCATACGGAAGATAAATTCAACCGAGACAAACATACCTAGCACTCGAGGACGGGAATGGAATAAATTAAATGTCCCGAGGCCCGTCAACAATCAACTGAGACTATGACTCGGTCTGTCCTCGTTAAGCCTGCGGTGGCCGTCGTTGACGATGATGTCGTCCGAGTTGAGTTCAAGGTGTAGACAATTTAAAGTAGTACTACTACTACTAGCACTAGTAGTAGAGAAGACTAGTACCTGAGCCGGAACACTGGCGGAGATTGAATTACTCACCTTGTCCCGCTCGCCCCACACAGCGTCACCGAACCGTGACTTCAGTCGCGCTAAGCGCGTTCATCCACCATGAATGTAAGTATCCACCACAACGCTCAACACGACGAGCTCATCATATGTCTCGGTTTAGAACCTCCTCAGGACCTTGACCGAGAGTCAGGTCCAGGCGACTCCTGACCTGAAGCTGCTATTAAACGCAGTCAAGGATGCCAGGGTATGCAAACCTATCAGTGTGCCACAACCCATCCCTCACGTATGCCACAGCGCCAGGGGTACGACAACAAAATGTCCGATCCATTCTACGAATCTCTCGAGGGGCTATTACACGACCTGCGAACAGTCACTATGGCGCGTGTGACCTTGCCCCAACATCCAGGGTTCGCTCTTACAACTTTGAACAGGATAACCACGACGCGGATGCATTCTTGAAACCAGTTGCAAAGTCAGATGTCCCAGATTACTATGACGGTGCGCCTTACAACTCTGCTTCTCACCACGCCCGAACCTGACATCAACTCCTTCTTCTCTCCGGTTTGGCAGTGATTTCCACCCCTATGGATTTTCAAACAATGCTCAAGAAGGTCAAGGCGAAGCAGTATAAATCTAAGCGCGAATTCAAGGATGACCTTGACCTCGTCTGGAACAATTGCTTTACGTATAACGCGACGGAGGTGAGTATCTTCGGCATTTCCTTCTTTACTACTCGATTAGTTTGTCATTTGCTCATTTCCGTATCTCGCCACCTGTGCCCCCCAATAGGATCACCCGCTTCGTCAGTGCGCGGTGCGCTTGAGGGTGAAGGCCGACAGACTCCTCGCAAACATCACGGACCGTAAAGACCGAATCGACCTCTCCATACCCCCAGACTTCAGTTCTTCTCCCTCTCGACCGGTTGCACGCCCAAAGATCAATGGATTCTCAACATATGATCGCACAAAGCCATTTTCTACTTCGCAATCCCAGTCGAGCTCTACTGCTGGAACCCGACCATCTTCGTCGAATGGCATACGGCCTACCCATACCACCTCCAGAAAGATGCGAATGGATGCTCCATTCGGGGATATGCCTGCAATTGTACGTACCCCTGAAGGAATGGCGAGTTTCCGATCCCTTGATAGCGATCTGGAAGGAGGCCAAGATTTCGTTGAGAGACTACGGAGATATGTCGTGACACCGGAATGGGAAAGCGAGAGTGAGGAGGAGCAGGGACCGAGTAGCGTCAAGCTAGAGGACGCCGGGGAGAAAAGAAAGCTACTGTGAGTGACTCGCAACCTTGCTCCCAGACCAAACCTTAGAGCTCGCATCCTCTTCTCTCGACGACCCAGCAATGGTACCCGCGACCGTCCGCGTAAACGTGTGCGACTTACGCCTTCAACTTCCGATGACGAATACGCCACCGGAGAGAGCAGCAGAAGTGCCACCGATTTATGGTGGATTGCAGCCCAATCCGATACATTACTCGCCAACGGCCTTCCACCCCTACCTCGATACCCCAATTCGACATCTTCCTCGAGTAGTCACCCGCCGCTTCATATCAAGGTCGAATCAAGTCCATCGAAGCCGCGTAAGCGTAAGCGCCTAAAGAATGGCAAATCGCCCTCCGGACCTCCGAACACGCTGCTTGGTATCATGGGCTCCAATGTCAAAACTTTGAAACGGGTCCGGAGAACGCACGCCAAGTTTGCTGCGCTGAACATCAACGCTGAAGATGGTGGTGGGGTGGGGGCAGATGAACTCCCAGAATCCGCGGAAGAAGACCCTGTCGACGAATTTGTTGACGAGAGACCATGGAGAGCGCTGGTAGGACTGAAGGGCGAGGATGTAGAGGGTGATATAGAGTTGGGAGGCGAAGGAGCGGTGCATTGTTTGCGGTGGATGAATGGAAAGGTCCTAGAGCACGCTGGATTTCAGGGTGAGTACTCTGAGCTTGGTGTTGGAGTATTCTTCACAATCGTGTTTATGACTTACACCTGATCTGTGATCAGGCAGTTCTCGTGCAACACAAGAGGTGCTAACAGGCGTAACCTCTGAGTTTCTCCTGAACGTTGGTCGAACGCTGAAATTCCTTTGTGACAAGTACGCAAGGACTATGACACCTGAGGTGAGATATTCGTCTCTCCAATTTCAAAGACAATGCTGACTTCGTTTGCGACGAAACTAGGAAATCATTCTGCATACCCTTTTCGAATCCGGGATCACGAAAGTTCAAGACCTCGAGCGGTACATCAAGGATGATATCGTACGGCATGGCTCACGGCTGACGGACCTGGAGAAGAAGCTCATCAATGCGTATCGCGAAGCAACATCTGTCGACGTTCTCGACGATGACGCATTGTTTGGTGCAGGCTCAGAGGATGAGGAGTCAGAGACGCCGTTTGCGATGGGCTTGGGTGGATTCTCGGAAGCGTTCGACGAAGATTTCTTTGGACTGAAAGAACTGGGGATCGCATCAGAGCTCGGACTGTCCAGTTTGAACATACCCAAGAAACTGTTGAAAGGCAAACGGGGAGATGCAACAGGCGTAACGAAGTATGTTTCTCTCTGTTCTCGATATCGTTGTCGATTCTTGATTGCTAACGGTGGGGGCGATACGACAGGATAAAGCCGACGGAACCGCCACCTCCTTATCCGCCACCTCCGCCTTTCGTACCAATCACGTCCAAGAACGTGGAGGGACAGATCGGGTTGCTCAAAACGTACTACCAAGAGCGAATCTCTTCTCATGTGACGTCCATGCCGATACCTCCCACTATCCCTGGTATGCCGAGGCTCATTCCACCTGCCACTGGAGTGCCTATACCAAGCATGGGACCGATGGGTATTCCAGGTCCTGTCCCTGCATCACCTCAACCCGCTGTGGTAACACTCCCAGAAGACCCACCACCGCCTTCCCAAGCCAAGTTAGGCCCCATCGGACAGGTGATGAAGAGTGGACTGTCGACGGGAGCTGTGAAGAAGAAAGCCAAGGCGACGACGACAGGGCCTCCTCAGCCATCCAAAGACGTTGTGATACCACTTCCGCCTGGTTTGTTGTCGTTGAAACCGGAGGGTGTGCCTATGGAACCTTTCAAGACGTTCGATCCTGGATCTTTTGGTGTTGCTAGGGTTGCTGATGGGGGAGAGGTCCAGGATGGTGGGGGTAGGGAGAGGAGAGGCTCGAAGGCACCGTCGGGCGTTGGTGGGGGTGGGAACAGCGCGAAGAAGAAGGCGGTGGATTTACCGCCTGTCATCGCGGCCAGTGCATGATGAGCGCTGAGCGCTGAGCGTTGGACCTCGAGTCGGGTCACTTCTAGCCAAGTGTACCTGTTGCTTTGGGCTGGTGCTCGTCGATCGTCCCCCCTCCCCCCTCCCCCGTTTTTACACAGTGCGTTTATTACGACTACTAGATTGCTGTCGCTTTTTGCAGATCGGGTTACTCGAGGATACCTGTAACATTATTAGGATTGTTATTCAGATTTTCTCCGGAACCGTGCGTGGTGGAACGTGAACGTCAGACGTTTAGAAGAAAAGGTCATGTGCGATAGCTGACCTCCACGGACTTGGAGAGGAGTGAGTATGCTTGAACGCGATGCTATCCATGAATTGTTATCTACAGGAAACGTAACATACAATTAGTCGTAAACGAGCAGTGGACTACCAAAGCGGAGATCCCGAGATAGAGAACGGTCAGAAAGCGGTGCAAGGAGCACGGAGAAACAGGAATGCAAGTCTTGCATGACGTCCCAGACCCAAACAGTCATCATTAGAAACCAAGTTGCTCCATGAAACTCTGCCAAGCCGAATCGAGCACCATGCCATCAGGTTGAACCGCCCCATCACCACCACCACCACCACCGCCACCACCATTAATGACATGCGAATGAAACGGTTGTGGTTGAGCCGGGGGGAACGTATTCAAAGCCATATGCGCGGCGCAACTCGAAGCTTCGACACACATCGCCCGAGTGGCTTGGTTGAATTGTGTGTCCATCAACGAATATGAAAACTGTGCGGGGGGAGTGTAGTCGGGGACGTCGACGGCGGGTAATGGGGCTTGGAAGCCGTCAAAGGTTTGCATGTCTTGAATGATCCGGGGGTGTATACTCAACGACGCGGGGTCGAGTGGGGAGCCTGAGTTTGAAGGGTAATTTCGGATCGAAGGAGGGCTGGTGTCCGATGAGGAGGTTCGGGAACTCGAAGGTGAGGATGCGTTGGTAGTACTGTTGGAGATGAGAGACGTCGAACCACCACCGACTCTGTCGAGTTCGGCGCGCGATAGGACGCCGTCCACGTGTGGATGATCGACTATCTCGTGGCCTTTGCACCATATCTTGGTGACGGGTTCCTGGTCATGGCGTTCATGATCAGAGCTCACAGAGAGAGGACAAGAGAAACACACCAAAAAGACAGAGGCAATCTTGGTCGTCGGGGCCGCCCGTTTGAATACCTCGTACACCACGTCGAGTTCATGTAGAGATGACGCAGCCAGAGTCGAATTAGGTGCTCTGGTCACGATCATGCACATGACGATCTGTGGGATGGAATTAGCCTGTTCCGGAATGCATGACCATGCTTCCTACTCACAGCAGCTGAAAACGATTGAGACCAGAAGATATTCATCCTTGCCATCACATCTGGCATTCTTTTCACGGCAGATGAATGACCGACAATCAACCGCCATGCAGATCGATACATGGCCATGACAGATGGTCCATATTTGTGCTTCAGCAGATTGATCGGGGACTCCTGCAACGCTTGCGCGAAATAGCGTCGATGGATGTTGAGGAGTGCTAGCGAACATTAGACATATAGGTGACAGCTGGACATAGGTGTGCTGTGACTCACTTAATTCTTTCATCGTGAGCACGAGGAGCCCTTGGATCTCAGAGTGAACACTAGCTTGGTCCAATTCACGACCGTGTGTTTCCTTCGGACATTTGAGTTGTAAATGGGATGGGATTGGGAAGTCACGGATCTTCTTGTCGAGGTCCAGGATCGCGTTGTATTTTGGGATCTTCGCTCCAAATGCAGTGACCAAAACGTCATGTAACAAACTGGACCACCTCCAGGACCACGCATGCCCTGTCAGAGTTGTTAGAAGAGCCGACCACTGACCCACAAACCAAACCTAACTCACAACTCAACTCCAGCTCCCCTTTCTCATTCATCACTGCAAACTCGTCTTCGGGGTAAGGCACGTCTATCCAGTCTTGCGAAACAGTTGGAGGACGCCCGGCACCGAAACTCTTAACGTCATGGCCTGTCATTTATTATTCATGGGAGCAGTCCAAAAGCTTACCACTAACGTATCCATCATGAAGATCTGCCAGAAGATCTCACTACGCTTCCGAACTTGATCATTGTCTAGCTGGAATCGTGCACTGTGTAGATCTTGTCACGGCAAGTGTTAGCTCGAAGGGACGAAGACACTTAGTAGCAAAACGCACGGAGTCCCATCTGTACCAGGGTAAGTGTATGCTTGGGCAAACACAACTGGTACTCACTTTATACGCAAGTTTCACCGCTAAGCCGAGGAAGACATAGGTTCGACTTGGATCCATTTCCAAATCACCGCATTCAAGGTATCGCACGTTGTTGAGCTGTTAGAGCTTGAGCAATGTTGCCATCAGCCGTTGAGAGACTCAATGCGTACCACTGCCTGAACCGTGTGCAGAGTTGTAGTTTTACAAGGTGATTGAAAGCCCAGCGACACGCGAGATAGGATATGGTAGTCGTAAGCTTCGATATTATAAGCGGGTCGGTTGAAATCAAACAGTGATGCGAGCGCGAAAACGCTGAAAAGAAGGGACAGCGCATGAGGTCCAGGAATCGATTCGTATGATCTGTGAAACAAAAGATGAGTTTGCAGTAATTTGCGACAATTAACCTACGGACTCTGCACGGTAGACACTCCCTAGTAGCTCGTCAAACAATTCGTGACGTGAGAGGGGACTCCATCTGAGAAAGTAATGAGCTCGTATCTCAAGCAGCAAGACAGGATCCACAGACAGTGTTTTTCTCCACTCTAGATATATTTCACCCAAACGGACAGCTTCTGATAAAGGTGGGCGAGAGCTCATCACTAGTTTCCGGAGTTCATCGTCGACCAGTTCGGAATCACTTTCGACGTTCCAGGCATCTATAATACGTCGCGAGAGCCGGGATAATTGAAGATTACTCCCCAGTGATGAGCGCGAAGTTTCCTTCAGGGAAGGCTGAATGGTTAATTGTGCGTGAACTTATGAAGAAATGACCTCCATTACCTGGAAGAGATACTACGGAGAACGAGAAGATCGTCAGAGTGTCGGCGACTAAAATGGAGACACAATGATTCTTACTTCCGATCTAGCTGTGCTGCTCATAAAGGTAGTCTCGCCTCGGGTGCCGATAGTAAGCGTCCCTATCACGACTGAGTACATCTCCACGCAGGTAGATAACGATCAAAGTACCAAAAGCATCGATGATATGATCGCCCGCAGACTTGGCAGAGGTAGATGGTCCCTGTGAGGCCGGTGAATCCTCTTCTATGGAAGCCTGAGAAACGACCGAGATAGTTCCCGTTAATAAGGGGTGCTGGTCGTTGTGCAGCTCGGCGTGCGCATTCCTAAGGGCGTCTTCGAGCTCACGGATGCGCCCAGACATAATTTCGGCCTTGTTATGTAATTCTTCTGTGTTCGCAAGGACCAGGCTGAAAACAGTGTGTTATACAAGGTTCTCCGGCCAGGAGTGTAAGAAAACCGACCGATTGCCTTTTCCCGTAGTCAAAGATCCTTTGGGGTGGGCTTAGCATGAACATGACACTTCATTGCTCGCGTCGTTACCGTTTGGACATATGGGTGTACATCCACGTTTGATGCAATTCTCGCAAGGAACCTGGAGACTGCGTGATGTGAATGGAGTGAAGAATTGAGAAATTGGCAAACCTTGCGGTCACAACGCAGCTTCATACTGCAGGTACGTCGACACGGCGCTCAATGAGGAAACCAGGTGAACGATGATTCGACATACCGTCTGCATTCCGCGCAAGATGTAGGTACGCGCCCTGGCTTCTTGCGCTCTTTTTGTGCCGGGACAGGTACTTCTGGGCTTCTGGTCATACGGGTTTCTGAAGACAGCCTACATCCCGTGAAAGCGCTTCACATTGTAAACAACCGCCTACCAATTTAGAGTGTCAATGACTAGATTATTGAATGCAAGGAGGATGGAAAGCAGCAATATCGATGCTCAGGGGGTAAGGGTACTGAACATGGCAGAAAATGCAATGTCTGCGCAATCATTTGGGCAATCTTCAATTTGTCAGCGTTGTAAGGCTGTGAGAGTCAAACTCAAGTCAAACTTGAGTCAAACTGCGTACTACGAGCACCAGTCACTGAACTCATGCAGACACCGTCTCTCCTGAATTTGTGGAACGAAAAGTTCTAACCGTTGACCTCTCGGAACATGACAACTTGCTCCATGCGAAAGGTAATTATGTGAGTCAACCTAACTAGTATCATAACGGATCGGGGAGTCCAAGAACACATCACGGAAACTTTGACATACCTCAAGGCCTTGGCAAGCTTCAAGACCAGTCGGTGTCCTGTCAATGGGATGATCCGAATTCCCACAATCTAACTCGAGTGACTACATAGCATGTATTCCAGCTTGAGGCGGCTTTCTACTCTCACTCCACCGAAAAAACCGCTGTTTGGATCACTGGCATGCCTGCCTAATTTCAGGGCAGCCAGTGAAGGGAAGTTTTGTCTCGCCTCTATCTTACTTGATTATACCGTCACGACTCACGAGATGAATAAATCATTCAAATTCAGGATCATCACTGGTGTGACATGTCTGCTTGCATATAATGGAATGTATTGTCCAGCGGATCTCAGTTAGAATCCCCCTTCCCTTCCTTTCCTCGTCCAGATGGCTTCGAACGCTTCTGTGAGCGTTCACGGTCACGGAGAGTTCAGAGTTGCAGGTGGTACACTCCCAAATGCATTCACTGCGTATCAGGTGCACGGGGACCCAGCCAACCCTTGCATTCTAGTCCCTACGTGCTATGGCGCTCGCCTTGATCTTGGTTGTAAGTGTTACAACGATGTCAAGAATGTTCACATGTCAAATGTTTGTCCAGCTGAAGCGCATCTCGTGGGTGAGGACAAGGTCCTCGATCCTCGGAAGTACTTCATCGTAATCTTTGCAACCTTTGGCAACGGAGAGGTAAGTTCATGCCAAGGCTTAGGTCAGCTTCGTATGCTCAACATCTCCTACAGTCTTCATCACCATCCAATACGGTACGCCGACATAACTGGGTGCTCTAACGCACGCTGACGAGGATTGACAGCCTGCTCCTTTTGATGGACCACATTTTCCCTACTGTTCTTACGAAGATAACGTGTCCGTTGCATTCCTATCTCAATCCATCTTTTTCGCCGACTGACATTGAGCTTCGAAGTCGTGCACAGAGAGCTGTCATCGAGGCCCTCGATATTCAGAAAGTGCATTGCGTAGTCGGATATTCCATGGGCGGTCAACAGGTATGCAAACTCGTTACATTCATAGCCGTGAGACTCGAGAACATTTTTGGTAGGCGTATCATTGGGCGGTCATGTACCCATATCTTGTCGAACGAATCGTTGTTATTTGTTCCGCTGCTCGGACGAGTGCGCATAACAAATGGTCTGAATCTGTTCTCCTCGCATGGTCGTGCAAATTTACTTATCATTTCAAAAATCAGCATCCTGGAGAGCCCCAAGTATGCTATGCTTGCTTCGAAGGACTTCCAGGATGGAGGATATAAATCGACGCCACGCAATGGTATACGCGCCTTCGGAAGATCGTTGTTCGCCTGGGCTTACGATGCCTCCGTGAGTGAAACAGTATTCAAAGGCGACTCTGACCATCCAATACGTGTCATGCCAGTTCTACCGAGAGAAGCTGTACACGATGAACGGAGTGTAAGTACTCTCTCAGCTCGTGACTTAACCCACTCAGATGATCGGATCAGATACTCTACCGCGGAGGCATTCTTCATCGATCAAGCAGAGTCTTATTTTCTACAATTCTGGGATGCAAATGACCTGCTTGCCTTGCTGGACACGTGGCAGAGAGGCGACGTCTCGCAAGTGTTCCACCGGGGAGAATTGGAGAAAACTCTCAGGAGTACACGTGCAAAGGTGCTGCTTATGCCATCGAAAACTGACCCCCTGTTTAAGGTTTGACAACTTGATGTCATGCCATGCTTTTATTAATCCATGCATTGTAGTTAGAGGACTGCCAGATAGAAGCGTCCCTTTTGCCTCATGGAGAACTTGCTGTCATCGACTCTCTGTGGGGCCATTACGGTAAGTGTTACTTGCCCATCATAACTCACAAATCCGGGCTGAGGCGTCTTTTCGTTGTCAGCTGGTTCGTCCGTCTGTGAACCGGATGTCAAGTTCATCTCGAAGACGATCGCCAAGTTCTTGGGTTGATTCGATTGGACCGCCGAGTTTCATCCTTCGGTTCATGCCATAATCCATTCCATTCGCTACTAGTGCAACCACGCCATTGCTCTGACACTCCTTACTAGCTACCCCTACACGATCCGTTCACTTTTAAATATAATAGTCTAGTCAATGATTCAGTAGTTCGGTCCCGTCAGACGACCACTCGGATCCGCTGGACCCGCCTCCGAGCTCGAAACATCAATGTGGAGCAGTTGAGATGAATTGAGTTAACTTGGATGCGGTAAGACCTCGTCATCCATTACGATTCTGTAATGCATGCGTTTAGACACTTGAGCTTGTGGTGTGGTGATCTTCGTAAGCGGTCCCCTTCATTCAACTACAGCCTGAGCATATCATGAACTTCCCTCCGGTTAACTCTGCGCCGAATGCAAGGCTACCTTTTGAAGAAGTGTTCGACTTGACCCGGCTTGGGAGCTCAAGCGCTCAACATGCAACTCTGTTGCAATGAGCCACTTCCCTCTTGTGAGCCTGTTAGTGCCTGCTGGTTCAGGTTCGGACGTGGAATATGCGAGCCAGAAGCTTTCATCAAGTTGTGCGGGAAGTGACAGCCCGTTTGACACGCGTTGACATCGGACCAGGAATGATGCACTGATGGCTCGGTCTGACTCGGACGCTCGGCGTGAGCCACTTTCGAGCTCTGCTCTTTGTTCCGTTCATGACGCCAATCGGCACCAACGAGTCCCGAGCGTTCGTCAATGTTCAAACGTTCATCATCTGAGATGGCCGTGACCGAGAGCAGTGCAGAGCAGTCCACTTTCCTTTCTACACCAGGAGGCAACCCGTTGGCAGAAGCCGCTACGCGCTATCCCATTTGGACACGTTATTCGGGTCCAAGGACTTGGCCAAGAACCCATCGGACCTTTTTCATCTCCAAAATTATTCATTCAAAATACCAATCGCTCATAAGGGACCGCTCGTCTATAATGAGGAGGCCGCCCAGCAGCCCCCTCCATGATGCCCGGCCAGAGCACGTCAGCTGCCGCCTCTTCGTCGAACGGGCCTTCGCCGCCATTGAACATTCCGACGAACGTTACTTCGCCGGCCTTGGTACCCGAATTAGCGCTCTATGACTCAGACGATATGATACCCCCTGCTCATACCCACCGTACATTGGTACTCTGTTTCGATGGAACGGGTGACCAGTTTGATACCGACGTGAGTGTCCGCCCTACCTCCAGCGTACTCGTGAATCAGACCCAATCATGCATTCCCTACACACAGAACTCGAACATCATCCAGCTCTTTTCCATGCTGAAGAAAGATGACCCAAAATCGCAGATGGTCTACTACCAGGTATGCTTTGCGCCGCAACGGATTTAGAGTGGCTTTACCGACAATGTATTTCCTCAGGCTGGAATAGGCACCTACACTATCCCTCAAATAGCAACTCCGTTCATGGCTAAACTATCTAAGACCATTGACATGATGATTGGGAACCTCCTTGATGCCCATGTGATGGGTAAGCCAGCATCTTGTCGGTTCTCTTCACATGGTTGATGTGACTCCGCAACCTGTAGGCGGTTACGAGTTCTTGATGCAGAATTGTGGGTAAAAGTAATTTGTTTCACACTTAACATGCTTAGTCGGTCTCGTGTAGACGAAGAAGGCGATAAGATATGCATCTTCGGATTCTCCAGGGGAGCCTACACTGCACGTGCACTCGCTGGAATGTAGGTCTAGACCGGTTTTGTCCCAGGGAGGATTAACAGATCCCCACTCAATAGGATCCACAAGGTTGGCCTTTTACCTCGATGCAATCACCAGCAAGTCCCCTTCGCGTACAAAATGTACTCTCAGGACGATGAGAAGGGTTGGGCTCAAAGTAGAGCCTTCAAGATGGCTTTCTCCATCAATGTTAGCATTGAATTTGTCGGTGTTTGGTGAGTTCGAAGTTTCGATACGACCTTTGCCGGGCAGATGCGTTTGATTTGGATCAAGTTTGAACTCATGGGCGCGATAGGGATACCGTTAGCGCTGTTGGGATGATTCCCCGCAGATTGCCTTTCACGAGGGCGAACGATAATATTAGATATTTCAGACACGCTCTGTCATTGGATGAACGTCGAGTGTATGTCATGTTTCCATTTCGATCGGACTCGAGAAACCAATTTGATTATATACAGGCGTTTCAAAGCGAACTACTTTAACCGTGCGACCAAGGATGACCTTGAACTTGGCGTCAAGCGCCACGAGATGCCGCTCAGTTTCAAGAGGATGCATGTGCCGAATGTCATCAAAGAATACAGCAACGGTCATCATCACCACGAGCCGTCCTTGCCGGAACTCGAACAACAATTCTCGCAAGCAATCACGGAGACCAATGTCGAGGAGGTTTGGTTCGCTGGTGCCCACTGTGGTCAGTCCTTTCTGAACAGTATGTGTAACCCCAACTTAGTTAGTTTCGTACAGATGTCGGTGGCGGATCTGTCGTAAACGGCACTCGTAACAGTCTTGCGCGCATCCCTTTGCGTTGGATGATCAGGCAATGCTTCCTCTGTAACACTGGCATCATGTTCCATCGTTCCATGTTCAAGCAGGTTGGCATGGATCACGCTTCGTTATATCCGCACGTAGTAGAGCGCCCGCCTCCGATCTTCCAAAAACCACCTCCTCGATCACCGCCTGGTACTCCAGACTCGCTAAAGGGTTACTCCGTACCGCCTCCTGAAGTTGTCAAGAATAACGAGGCGGTCGTTGCTTACAGCGATGGTGGGACGTTCATTGACGAAGAGCACGAAGACTTGGCAGATGCGATTTGTCCCTTGTATGATCAACTAGAGATTTCACGCCCATGGTGGATCCTTGAAGTTATCCCGCAAAAGCTGCATTATCAGAGGGACGAGGACGACCACTGGGACAGAGACTTTGTGTAAGTCATATTGGTGTGTTCGTGTATGGTCGGTCCATCAGCTAAAAACGGTTTCGTGCGTAGCGTCAACATTGGTGAGGGTCGACACATTCCCATGCAGGGCAAAGAGGGCGTTCAGACCAAGCTGCACAGGACTGTCAAGATTCGTATGGAAGCGGATGGGTTGGAAAGTGGTAAATACTGGCCGAAGGCGAAACTCAAGGTTGAGCCGAAGTGGGTCGACTAAGCAAGCCATCTCGACCAGGTGTTCTCTTCGGCTTTGCGTAAGACTTTGTGTGCTTTATCTCGCTTGTCTTTCTCAGTTGGAGAAGTCGCCCATACCCTTTCCTATAATATCTTGGGTATGTGTTTTTGGATCTGAGCATAGCATGCTTAGTATGTTACACTCCTTTAGTTTTTTTTAATTATACCTTGATTGCTGGCAGCATGTGATTACGCCGCATTTCTTGAATCGCTATGCAAACAGCAGCAGATCTGTACCAGACTGTGGGGTGAGGATATGCCGAGGTAGTTGTACCTCCGAAACGCTACTTCGACATTGTGGAAATGATGGACTACTCGCAGTCCGACGATGATCGATGATCGATGGCACTCGGTGTTTCTGGCTTCGTTCCGCGCTATTGCCAACAGAGGGGTCGAGCGATTCTGTTGTACTTGTCACAGATCAGTGGCCCGGGTTACGCAAGTGGGGAGGTAACTGCGTGTATATCATTGACATTCACACAACTCGGTACAGGTGCTTTTCTTTTGAGTGCCTTGAGACTCTGGTGTTACTTCTGGTACGACGATCAGCGGAACGTATGTGGGTATGATGCGCTCTTACCCACGACCATATAACCGAAGTGTAAGTTGATATTCAAAACAACGCCGCTGTTAAGCTGCGTGATTTATTTCCTACGTGGAGTTGGGACTTTGTTTGGTGCGCACTGCGCCCATCGCTCTTGCCATCGCTGGTGTCATACTTGGCAGTCATGCACGCTCAAGCTCTTTCGAGTCGTCGGCCGCTGAGAATCTGAAAAAGAGGCACGTTCAATTTAATTTCGCGCTGTTGATCGCTGCGTCGTTTTTTGTGGGATCATCGTTCGACGGCTTAGACGTGAGGGATAAAGGTCTGGAAGGCATAGATGGATTTCTGATCTACCCACCTGTCATGTATCAAAAATAATGTACCTTGACGCCTTGGCGGGACCTTTGAATTGGCTTGGGCTTGGATTTGCAATTCCACACTGTCGGCCCGGGCGGCCCGTCGTATCCCGCTCTTCGAACATCGCTGCACATGTACGGCGCAATACTTTTTTCCTTTGCCAGCGAGATACCGAATGTTATTATTCACCAACTTCACACCCCAACCAGAATAACCATTCCCGATGACCCAAATAGTGTGGTGGTTCAAGCTAATGATGCACTATGTGGGTAGCAGTGGGCAGGGACGAGCCAACTCTGTCTAAACATTACCTCGAACATCTCTTTAATCTGTGACGTTGTTGTTCTCCAGGTACGCTCCAGTGCCTCCCCGGAAGAAGCATATTTCCCTGACGCCATGACGAAAACATCACTGTGTCACACGTCAATCAGTTTGGGTCTCTGGAAGTGCCCCTCCCCCTACCCGTACGCAAATATAAGTGGGCCCCACTGAGTGGGGCAAAACTGCGAGCCCCATCTTCCGTAAACGCCCCCACATACCCATTCATTGGTGAGATGACCATGCTCCGCGCTACCTCTGCCCTATTGGCATACGCTGCTCTTGCTCGCGCATGGTCTACGTTCGTCGTCCCGCACACTGACGGCGCGGATGACACTCCAGCACTTATGGCTGCCGTCTCCGGGTACTCGTCGGACGCGACGATCTTGTTCCAGGCCGGCACGACCTACAACATTTGGTCCCCGATCACGTTCCCCAAGTTTACGAACGTGGAGGTAGCTATCGAAGGGAACTTGACCTACCCGACGAGCATTGAAACTATCCAAAACTATGTCGCAGCTGCTGTGAGTCACAGTCTCTCGTTGTGCCAAGGCTCGGATGTGCTGACGCGTCGAACGTTTGGAAGAATTACTCTGGAGCTTGGTATGTACCACTGTCTCCGATTCACACTACGGGCCGGTGCTGACCAGTATTACCGGTTAGGTTTACGTTCACTGGCGGAAGCAATGTTACGTTGAGGGGTTCTACTGATCCCAACTGGGGCTGGGTCGACGGACATGGTCAACAAGTGAGAGTCCAGTCCTCCGTTCATTGCGAAACCCTCACTCACTTTCTATCGCGCTAGTGGTGGGATCTCATGCAACAAGTTAACCGGCCACACGGCTGGTCCTTTGCACATATTGCCACAGGTGTGATCCGAAACATGAAACTTTACCAGGTCTGTTTTCTCCTTCTCTAGTGGGGACCTAGACTCGGAGCTAAAAGTCACGTCGACTCGGGATTCAGCCCATTGCATGGAATTTCCAGACATCTGGAACCAGCAATCTGCATGCATACAACAACGTTATCTTGGCGCGATCGAACAACGCGGTACGTATCCTCAACTTTATGAACGAGGCGAAATGCTGAACGGGTGCCCCATCAGTCGTCGTTCCCTTTCAACACGTACGCTCGATAATTATGTTCCTCGCATATCGCATTACTGACGTGCCCAGTGACGGATTCTCAGCTAGCGGAACCAACTTCCTATTCGAAAACAATCACATCGTGAACGGTGATGATTGTCTTACCGTCGGCAGTGGGGCGAAGAACATCACATGGCGGTGAGCTATCTCTTGATCCTCGACCTATTTCGTGTGTTGACAAATATGGTTGCGTTCGAACAGCGACACCTACTGTGAAGGGGGTCATGGACTTTCGATCGGCTCGTTGGGTAAAGGTGGACAGGTTGCCTTGGTGGAGAACATTGTGTCAGTTTTATTTCATCTTTGACACCAACTCTATCGATCTCATTCTCTCACTCTAGGATGGAGAACACGGTCATGGTAAATTCTACAGCTCGCTGGATAAACCAAGTCTAACGTCCTTGCAACAGAACCGCACTCTCTACGGAGCCCGGTTCAAGAGCTGGTCTGGCGGAAACGGTGCTGCAGTCAAGTACGTCAACTTCCGAGTCATCTTGCTCAACCAAGCTCCAATCCATGGGACTCATCACGTACATCCTCTAGCGTCACATGGCGAAACATCCATTTGTTCGATGTCATGTTCCCCATCTATGTCACCCAAAAGTGAGTCATCACCGTCGTCCCCCCACTTTCCCCACCACGCTCACCTTTCTCGTTTTTCAAAATCCTATCAGCTACTGGGACCAAGGTGTACGTCGATCGATGAACCCCTCCCTGAAATCCGCGCGAGAGCGGTCCACACTCACATTGTCTAAATTCCCATATTCTAGATCGGCCCTCGTCCAAACTTGCCCAGCACGAACGAAACGCGCATCGAAAATTTCCTCTTTGAGAACTTTGAGGGGACTATCAACGAGTGGGTTTCTCGCCTCCCCCCCTCTCCTTGCATGCCCCGGTCACTTACTCACTCTGATACACAGCACCCCCGGATACGTTGAGGGATCGTGTGTTAGTGATCCATGCTGGTACTATGTCCCCGGCGCCACCGGTAAAGAAGTGATCATTTTGGATCTTTACCCCAACACGGGTGAGTTCCATCCATTCTGTTTCATCGTGATGGCCGCTTGATAAGAGATTGGAATAGCGACGAATGTTATGGCCAAAAACTTGCATGCACGGACGTTGACAGGAGCCCCTGTTGCTGCCATGTGTAACTCCTCGACTGTACGTATGACTCAGGATCACTAGCTCGACCCACTTGACTGGAAATCTTCTCCAGATCACGGGCGAGGTTGGTTTTACATGCCAAAATGGTCCCTACATCCCGACAAAGGGCAAGTCGCACCCGCACCACTAACATCTTCCACCCTGGTCACACTCGTCTGCTTTTTCGTCTGTAAAGCAGATGTAAATTATTACACGAGCAATTACAAACATTTTCATCTACATTATCTGCCTGCAAACCGAGAGTCTTCATAACAAACAGGAAACAAGCACATGACCGATGACTAGACCATCGCAAGTCCGTACTTTGAAACACCGACAAGGGAAAGGTGGGTTAAGGGAAGACAATCATACATACTACGTCGCTCTTATCGTATACAGGGAATGAATGACATACTGGACGAGACAAAAACAAAGACCATCGACTTGCTGACCAAAATGTGACATTTTGAAGGCATAATTTAAGCCCTCTCGCCTCTGAGGCGACGAGCCAAAGCCAGATCCTTGGGTTGGCTATAAAGTGGTCAGGCAGAGGATATCGACGGGAAATACGGAGGGACATACATAGTAACACCTAAGAAAGGACATGTCAAGTTTAGATGTCTACAGCAATATCAGTAATGATGACTCACGCTTTGCGTGGATAGCAGCCAAGTTGGTGTCTTCGAAGAGGGAGACGAGGTAGGCCTCAGCGGCCTCCTGCAACGCCATCACTGCAGACGACTGGAAGCGCAAGTCGGTCTGTCCAAATATTAGTAATCACACGTGGCTACAAGCGCACACATATACTTGCCTTGAAGTCCTGGGCGATTTCACGAACCAGCCTCTGGAATGGGAGCTTCCTGATAAGGAGCTCGGTGGACTTCTGGTACCTTCTGATTTCACGAAGGGCGACGGTACCAGGGCGGAAACGATGAGGCTTCTTGACACCACCAGTGGCAGCCTGTGGTATCACAAAGAAAGGAGGTGATGAGCGGTGTCGTCGAGGTGGAGGAAGGCGGGGAACGTACGGCAGCGGCGGTCTTACGAGCAGCCTTGGTAGCCAATTGTTTGCGAGGGGCCTTGCCTGAAAACCAGTTTGTGACCCGAAACACGCAATTTCATGATAATCGTACCTCCGGTCGTCTTACGGGCGGTTTGCTGTGTACACGTGGTGAGTAATATAGATGTGCGTTGAATGGTGAACTTGCCTTGGTACGAGCCATTGCTTACGATGAAGATTAGTTGTAGTCGTTGACGGTGTCGACGAAGAGTTGAGATGAGTCGCTGTGTGAAACGGCGGTGGTGGTTGTGGTGGTTGCGGACAAAGGGATGATGAGAATGTTGTTCGTTGATTCGGGGCGGTGGGATTGTGTGATTCCCACGCCTCTTTTGTTCTCCACTGGGCTGCGACTTGCGCACTGACCGTCGGAACTTTGGCCTCAACATCACTCGGACATTTTCATGAAGACAGCAAAATATTTGTCCCTGCTTTAGCTGATAGTAGTGGGCCGTACATGCATACACCTCAATTGGTAGACTCGACAAGGCGGCACCGGTTTATCGCTTGCACTGAATTATGATGCTATCTGATACTACTTCAGCACCTTTTCTTTGGCAGTCGGTCTCAGGTGCTGCTCAATTTTTAATTTTCACAATATTTCTTTGCATTGCCAATGGAAGGTAGCTGTATATAAATGACATTATAATCTACGTCGCCAGCTTGAATACCCTTATGGCGCCGCCGTCCATCAATGGTTCCCCAGTCCCCGTTCAAAATCACAAATTATGGGAGTTTGGGCTCTAAATGTTTCCTATTAGTCCACATGTGACCGACTCGGAGCGCAACTTCACTGGCAGAGCCAATTCAACACATAATGCGAGGAAGGAGAGATCACCCGGGACCTTTCAAAGTTGCTCGTTCAGTGGTTTCTCCAGGTGGGGAACAGAGGAACCCTTGCGCATTCCATCAAGTTTCCTGCACGGCCCGGGAGGGTGTGCTGGCACGCCGTAACATCACTTGTAATGACGAGCTTTTGCCATGATCCCGCTTAACTCCCGACCATCATGATCCCACTGACGGTATCCGAGTTGGTTCCGCATAGATTTTCGAGCCTCAGCTGCGTCCTTGCAGGTCTTGTCGCAGCTACCGTGGTCATTGCAAGGTTGTCGCAGCGTCCTAATGTGCGTGAACAATTTTTTCTTCTTTATCTAATGACGAGGTTTTCCCCACTAGCTGGATGCTATTCCGGCCGTTGGGTCGAGTTCCTGGCTTGGATCATGGTGGGCTGGTCTTAAATTCATCACCAGTGCCGAGAGAATAATCCAAGAAGGGTATGACAAGGTAATTTTGCCCGGTCACGCTCGGACGAAACATTCATTGACAACGATCTGGAGCATAAATCTGCTCCGTTCAAGGTTGCGACTCCGTTCCGCTGGGTGGTCGTTCTAAGCAGTCGCGCGCATGTGGATGAACTACGAAACGTGCCCGAAGACGTATTTTCTTTCCTCGCGGCAACAAATGATGTGAGCGGTAACGTCGCCTTTTTAGCGTTTGGATGTTCTGAACACGTCCTTATCGATAGGATTTCAACATAGAGTACATGATGGGACGCGACGTTCAGCATCACCCGTTCCACATTCAAGCCATTCGCACTCATCTCACTCGTAATCTTGGCGCCTTGTTTCCCGAACTATTCGACGAGGTGGTCACTGCTTTTGATGAAATCCTGGATCTCCAAGGCAATGGTAAACAAAGTTCAGTCTCGACCATACATGTCCCAAACTCAAACTGGGCTCCGCAGAGTGGAAGAGCGTACGGGCATTAGACACGATACAACAGGTGGTTTGCAGAGCCAGTAACCGAGTATTCGTCGGGCTTCCTTTGTGTGCGCGCTTCTGGCTACAGCTCTTCGGTTCGCGTTTCTCACTTCATTGCCCTAGGTCGGAACCCTGACTATGTAGATCTCAACGTGAGGTGGACCATTGATGCTGCCTCTGGAGGGGTTGTCATTGGCTTTTTTCCGAAATTCTTGAGACCGTACGTCACTTCAGTTTGCTTGTCCGAATATCGCACTTCATGATCATTGTCTTGACAGCCTAGCTGTGCGTCTCCTTACGAACGTTCCCGCGGGTACTAGACGAGGTGTGAATCATCTTCGTCCAATCATCGAGGAGCGACAAAAGTGCATGGACGCATATGGCAAAGAATGGGCTGGCAAACCAGTTCGTTCGCCCCGTACTTGACGCCGAGAGAATACTGATTTATCATGGCAGAACGATTTTCTATCATGGATGATGGATATGGCGGAGGGTCGGGATCTCGCGCCCGACGGTTTGACGCTACGCATCATGGCCATCAACTTTGCTGCTATTCATGTGAGTAACGAAGTAGCCTCGTTTTGTGTTCGTTATTGTGCCCTTTTTTGACGCCTTTTCTAGACGTCTTCCAATGTAGGCATGACGCGGTCGCTGACGTCTGCAATCCACTGAAAAAAGGCTAATTAAATTTAGGCATTCGCCGGCGCTCTCCTCAGTCTCGCTGCTCACCCCGAATACGTCCAACCCCTTCGTGATGAGGTGGAGGCTATCATCGAAAAAGAAGGGTGGTGCAAAGATTCGATCAATAAGATGCACAAAATCGATAGTTTCCTGAAAGAGAGCGTGCGCGTCGAAGGAATCGATGTTCGTAAGTGTCGCTCCGTCTTCATTCACTGACAACGTCCATCTAATCTAACTGGATTATAGTGGGCCTGTCGCGAAAAGCCATGAAGGACTATACGTTTTCGGATGGATTGTACATCCCCAAGGGAGCGAGAATCGCCGCAGCTTCCCGACCGTTTCAATTCGACGAAGCAAACTACCCGAATCCAACCGAATTCGATCCGTTCCGGTTTTCAAACATGCGTGGAGGGGATGAAGATGGCGCCAAGGGTCAGTTTACGACGACGGCTATCGAATATCTGCCATTTGGATATGGTAAACACGCATGGTACGTCGTATGTTCCTCCAATCTTTATGTCGTTCGTGACTCGAGCTGGTGTTTGGTATGTAGCCCTGGTCGGTTCTTCGCTGCCAATGAGCTGAAGATCATGTTGGCTCATATCGTCATGACCTATGATGTCAAGTTGGAGGGGGATCCTCCGACGAAGTTGTATATTGGGAATATCATTACGGCCAACCCTAAGGCTCAGGTAATGTTCAGGAAGAGAGCTAATTAGAGGCGTCACTACAGTATCTCGATAATGATAGGGATGCCCACATGACGAGGCTGCGATTGAGATCTAACACTCCAGGTCCTAGCTCTCACCAGTCACCTTGCACGAAGATCTTCCAAAGAGCCAGACTCTTGCTTGTGACACCTTTGTTTCCGAACAAACCCAGATCTACAGATTGCGTGGTATGATGCTGTCTGTCTACTCGGACTCTGACCCGGGACCATCTTCACCACCTGGGAAAGACAGATCAGAAGGAGCGCAATGAGACCTTGGTCCGCTCTCACCACTTGCGATGTCGTCTTCGTCCAGGATGTCATCTATTCGGCGTGCGGGTGACGCCGTCAACGAAATCACTTCTGTATCGTTTGGAAAGTATATTCTGCAAAGGGCATTCGGCGTTTGACCAGCCTTGTTGGTCACTCTGATGCTGTTCCATCATCGTTCAAGGTCAGGTTTCCCAAGACCTTGGCCATGCACGCGAGAGCGAACATACGACTCAACTGCACCTGCGGTCTCGACGAGGAGAGAGACGATCGCGTGACGGGTGTCGCGATCCTGAATCTGGACGGCAAGGTGTAGAGGTGTATCAGCGGCCCCGTTCAGAGGGTCGACGTCACAGCCGTCTGCTTCGATAAGAAGATCGACGTTCTCGATGGAACCGCTCGATACCCTGAAATGTCGTAGTCGTTAGTACTACGCAGTGACGCGCCAGAGATCGTGACTGGCACCGGACGTGCAACTTACGCTAGATGTAGAGCTGATGGGAAGACAGGATATCAGCACGGATCGATGGCAATTAAGAACGGGAATGCGAACGCGTGTTTCCTGCACTAGATCACCGCAATTAGTTTGTGGTGAACACTGGGACTCGGCACCAGAGGTCGCGGAGAATCGACTCAAGAGGAACGTACATGTCAGTACAGTTGATGTCGAAAAGAAACTGGTCGTTTCCGTCTCTGTATTCTTCACTGGTCAGTAGCTCCTCGACATTTCCTTGCTGTCGTGCGGCCGAGAGGAGTTGTTTATCTTGGGATACGGTAGATTGGGGATTAGGATTCAGTAGAGAGAGAAGGCTGTCCCTCACTAAGGAGTGTCCGTTTCTCGTCATCGATAGCCATTGCAGGGCTATGTCGTCGTTGCATTATTGGAGGTGAATGATGCGGGAGATTGAGATTGAGATGTTGGTCGTCCGAGTTTGTATCTTCCTGGCTACCATTCAAGCCAATATTGTTGTGCAGGGTCCTCCAAGGCGGTGCTCAGACTCGGTGCTCACCAGCATAGCAGTAAGACGGTCTGCAAGTCCACGACCACTAGCTGGTGATCAACCACGAAGAGTTTTGTCAATGGAGACGATGGAGACGAGTGGACACATCACTCGCGACGTCTCTTTGCACGCTCATGTCTCTTGTCTCAAGGAAATCATACTAGTATCTCAAGGTTCTGTACTAGCAGGCTGTCATGATCCGCATCAAGTCTGACTTGCCCGATGGCCCTCGGCTTGTCGCAGTCAAAACATCCACCCCGAACATCCAAAAGAACCCCACGATATCATCAACTTGAGGGCCGTTGGCTCTCTCCCACCCCAACGTATGACGTGTCGTACAGCAATGGGCCGCCACCCACTCCCTTCATCATTCCGCGGGGAACGCGAGGCGTGCCAACTGGGGGATGGACACGAAATAACCTATTCGACGGTAGTCGAGGTGAAATCGGGCTCGCATGAAGCATTTTCAACACTCGACGTACCGCAAACGAGGATACCTGGCCTGTACGTCTCGCTTCCTTTCCTTCCGTGTCCGATATCCTTGTTCTCCGTGTGTACTGAAGTTTGACTTGCCAGTCATTTTTGAATCTTCCGGACGCGGGAAAATTATCGTTCGCCATCGTCGAGGCAGTGGATCTATCAAAACTACTACCGAACCTTCCACCATCACCATCAGTGCTGTCGCTCGATACCAAAACACACACCCCTTCGGCCGACATGGCGGCCTCCCCACTCGATCTCGTCCATCGTGTCCTGGTATACAAGCCTTCAAGACGTTGCCGGGAATCGGATGCACTTCACCCTCCCTGGTTCACCGCCGAACCAAGGTTACTATTATCATCCATCATGGTTAACATGCGTTAACCACACGTTCACCTTAGAGGGCCAGAACGCGCAGTATCGAGGACTTGTTGCGGATGCATGTCGCGCGTCCTGAAGGCGCTGAGAACTAAGGTAAATTAACGGCGGGAGAAGAAGCGCACGGGGGGTCGATGGACATATCTTGAACGATCCGGAGCAGACAGACTTAGCAGATCGTCTGAGTCTACTATTGAATCCTGACGCGAGCGCTCGTTGCATCACGCAAAGTTGCACCACGCCCTGGACCTGTCGTTTCAGCATGATGAACGCCGATTAAAGGTCGTTCTAGAGCTTTGCTCACGCGCTCGTCTGCCTGGTGGTCAACCTTCGCGAGCAAGTGCGAACCCATCGTTGAGCGGGAAGGATCTCATGATTCCGCATGGATTAATCATGACATCTACGAACATGCACGATACACGTTGCACGCACCTACATATTCCAGATTTCTTTCGCACGAACACAGTCACGTTTGACCACCGAGGTGAGTGACCGTCTACGCTGCGACACGTTGCATAGTTGACTGACACCCAGCAGCGTCCTGTCTCGTTTAGCTTCGCTCCGTAACGGTACACCGTGACTAACCGGCCGTATACCCCTCCCACTCAACGTCCATATCTCACACTGGACCATCTGATGGAGGAATCAGATGCTCATCAGTCAGAAGCACTGTCAACTGCACTCGCGTCTTCTGGAGCCAATTCCCAACCAGCTGCACCCGAACCAGGCAAGTATTTCTTCAATGAGGTTGGCTTGATAGTGACCTTTGTTTAGTCTGGTGCTCCGGTCCAAACGGTCGTAAATGGCCGCCTGAAGGTGCCGAATCCGACACCAAACAGCAAGAGTCTGAGCCTAAACAGGTCCAGGCGGGTTCGTACGCCACTGAGATGTTTGCTGCGCATGCTGCGCCGCAACGTGTGATTGGTCTCGTTGTTCACGGTGGGTTACTTCGTGGGTCTTACTGACGGTGTACTTACCTGCGAGCCTCTGATAGACGATCTTCTCTATGTTTGGTGCTATGATCGACAACCCGAGGGCTCAATTCAGTGTTTTACCCTCAACGTCATTCGAGATTTTCCTCGATTCCTCGTCCTCCTCGCTATGCAACGCTTTGAGGATCGTCACAGGGGCCTTCATTCCAACGTTGATCCAAAGTTTGGGACCACGACGACCCTCCTTGACGAGATTGATATCACCCTGCAATCATCTTCGAATGATCACATTACACACGTCGGTCTTAATGGCCAGGCTACCAATGTCTTCCCTGCGCCGAGCAAGGCAGTTCCCATCGACGATGGTCTCGTCGCCAAAGTTTTCTGGGCAGAAGAAACGCGCAGGGGTGAGCCATACAAAATTGCACAGGGAGACCACGACGTCACCGGCCACGTCCCGGACATGGTGTGCTCTACGACACATCCGTTCACCTCCATCTCGGCGATTCGAAAGTGTCTTGGCCTCGAAACCAATGGATCTCGCGTTCTCTACCTGATCGTCTTCAAGAAACTGAAGCTAATCACCGGGCTCTCTGGGGATGAATTTTTGGACGCATGGTTTGAGACGGCGAAGTGTGAGTCATTTTCTTTCGCCCAACGGTTGCCGTGTCATATTGACTCTCCCACGAAGGTCACCTTGTTCTCTGGAAGAAAGGCGTTTACCATCGAGACGTCAGCCCATCCAATCTCATGTGTCGCATGGTGAACGGGAAGATGATGGGTGTCCTGAACGATTTTGACCTTGCTTCGATCGATCCGGGCGTCAAGGGAACCGACCGTACCGGCACAGTCCCATTCATGGCGTTACCTCTTCTCTCATCCGCCGGGCTCAACGGTGATATCGAACATTTATACGAACATGACGCAGAGTCCTTCATTTGGGTCCTGACCTGGGTTGCCCTCCGCTATGACAAGGGGAAGCTTCGCGAGAAGAATCGACCATTGGACGAGTGGCTGAAAGTCGATGCGGGTACATGCCGCAAGGAGAAGAGAGAGTTTCTCTTTGGTCCGGATAGGCATGACTCAAAGCCTGGAGTCGGCCATGAACGGAATTGGCGGGTGGCTACCGAGTGCTTGAACGAGTTGGGTAGCAAGCAATTTTCCGACAATAAGGCAAAGAAACCCCTTCCTGCTTTGGACGAGGACGCAGCGTTTCAGCGACTTCTGCAGGGCCCGCTTGAACTGTGCCCGCCGAATCCAGAGAACTAGCAGCACTCTTATTGACTGATATTGAATCTCTTTCCACTTGTACTTTTACCTGTTGTTCGTCTATATGATGCAGTTTCTGGCGTTGGTAGGGTTGTGTGTGATCTGCCTTTGATTGTGGTATCCATACCTATGGTTAAGTTGAAAATTAATTATACCGCCGCAAGAATGCCCATGGCAGAGCTTGCCAGACTGGTCGCTCGGGCGTCATCGGAGAACCAGAAGCATTACGATTACAGGCATCGAGTCAAACATACAACCCATAAATAACAACAGAAAGCATGTCCATATACACCCAATCCTTACACATCGACAGTCGAACTTCGTGCGGTGGTTAGGGCCGGAACCGGGACGACTGAGAACTTTGAAGAACTGAGTGCATGGTCGTCGATCGCGATACCTGATAGCAGTCGGTGAAATGAGTAGTAAACGTCGGCAAAAGGGAGGGAACTGTTGGACACACTTTGCGTCGCGTTCGCGGTTTTGTAGATTCCGATCAGTCGATGGCTCAGTTCAAACATGTCGTTTCTACGAGATGCTCGGGTCTAGAATTCAAGAAATGAAAAGGGAAGTTCAACGTACCTCAGCGAGATGATGATAAATTGCGCATTCTCGGTACGGTCTTTGACATAGATGACGACGATGGAGACGTCCCGGAAATCGAACGCGGCACCAATCCCACCCATGAAGCTCCCTGGCTGGGGCGGTGGTGACTCTCTTGGTTCTTGCTTGACCTGTTGTTTGGAAGGTCCTTGTCCAGCCTCGACCTTTGCTTCTTCATCGTCGTCGTCGCTACCACGCGCATCAGTGAATCCTGACACACAGTTCAGAGGAACACTCGCTCAATTTCCTCCAGTTTCAGCTTGTCGTGTCCCGTCTGCCACTGTTGCAACGCCTCCTCATTTTCAGCAGCCTCTTTCTTGACGTCTTTCAGCTTCTGCATCAACTCCGTCTATCCCAGACAGTCATCAGCCAACTCCATCCTCATTACCGACAGTTCCGCGCATTCAAACGTTCGCGCTGCTTCTTCCGAATACGACGATACGTTTTACTCTTGGCGACCCGTTTCGCTTCGCGATCAACTCGAAACGCGAGTTCACGCATCATTCGAACCTCGGCCCGACGGGCGGCTACTTCTTCCACGCTCAGATGAGTCATTTTGAGAGGTTCCATGTGAGCGATGTCTTGGTCCAGATTTGACGAGCTTGTCGACGGCCGATTTGAGTTCATTGGATGGCTACGAAGAGCATATATATGCGTTGAGCGTCACGAGAACATTGGTTGATCGAAATGAAGATGGGGATGTACGGTGAACTTTGCAGCGAGTTCGAGGTTGGAAACTCGACTGGATTTCTCAGCTTGGAGAGGGAAACTGAGGTATTCAGCCTAGCATGGTCGAAACAAGAGTCGGCTGAATAAATCACGAGCGCAAGAATGTGCTGTAAGACACACACATACCTGCTTCATTCGTTTCATCGTTGCCGACCATTTATCGACTTCCTCCTTCGTTTGTTCGTATGCGGCCTCACGATCAAGTCGTTCTTCTCCTCTTTGTGGGAGAGGAGCGGAGAGGGTTTTGGTTTGTACGCAGGAAGAAGTGAGCGCACTCATGGATTTCTTCAGGGCAGCGAGGACCGACGATGAGGACGCGAGTGGGGTTAACAGGTCGTCCATCGTGAGCGTACTCGAGCCTACGGATGTTATTAGATGAGTTCGTAATGGAGACGAGCGATAGCCGTACCTCGAATACCAAATTCGCCCTCCTCGCCAGCTTCAGTTCGCTCAGCGATCATCCGACGCTTTTTTGTGTTTGGTTCTGATGAGGGAGCATCGTCAGGTTTTCGTTTGAGAGAGTCCGAGGGATCAAGTTTGCAAAGGAAGGACTCGAGGTCGGCGAGGGCTGAGGGTGAGAGATCCTCGGACTCTGAGGCAGCTATGTGGAGGTCCTCGTCGTCCTCGTCGTCTTGATACACTCCATCCTCTTCTTCGTCCTCGTCATCTTCATCCATGCCCGCGTCTGAATGCGCATCTGCGTCTCTTGTATCCATCCACTCCTCCTCTTCGTCCTCATCCTCTTCAGCAACCTTTGACGGTGCTTCTTGCTTCTGTTTCTCGGCCTTGGAGGCCGATCATCCTCATTCTCCACCTCCGCACGCCTATCGAAGAAATCGCCCGAACCGCCTTCTTTCGTCCCCTCGTCCTCGTCTTCATCTGAGCTTGCTTGAGAACCCCCAGCAGAAACCTGAGCATCAGAGGCCTCATTCAGATCAACATCCCGAGGTAACGTTTTTGTCTGCCTCTTGCGAGACGCTTTCAATGTCAATTTCGAACTCTAAATGAGACAGATAGTCAACGACGGGTCGGAGAGACATCATCGATCTCGAAAAACGTACCTTCTGCGTGAAGCTAGAACCCGCAAAGTCTTCCTTGTCAGTCTCCTCAAATGCATCATCACTGTCTATATCCTCATCGTCCTCGCTATCCACGTGTCCACCATCGTCGTCCTCTTTGAGGAATCACGTTCTTAGCTTCTGCATCGCTTCCGGACCCAATCCCGCGATATCTAGCTCGTCCTCGAGGAAAACTCTCCTCCTAAATCATGGACCTCCTTTAGGTCGGATTCGAGAGGGTCAGCATCCATCATCGCCTCTTCCTCGTCTCTCGACATCCAGTGATGTGAAGCCGACTCGGAGTTCACGTTCCGGTAGCCTCTGTCCCTACACGTTTGTGACGCTGTACCGAGGTAATCTATCGACGAGCGAATAACCTCCACACAGACCTGAATGATCTCGCGAAGATGAGATGGTGTGAACCGAGGCCGTTGTTCAGAGCCTCTTAGACGGAGGACGAATCGGTTGTAGAGCGTGCTGAGGACGATGAATACCAATGGGAGCATCGTGAGTATCACTGTGAACGAAAGAAGAGTATGGAGCGCACGAGGTAGTCAAGAAGACAAATCCACGTTCGCCGGTCGGACATGCATACTAGTCATGGACGTTGGTAAATAACTCGGTGAAATGATTGAATGGACTGACGTGCAGTGTCCGCCATTCAAATTCGTAATGACAAGCTTTCTCGTCGACAGAAGGAACTTGGCTTAGAAGTACGGGTTTCCCTAATATCATAACGGTACGCCAGCTGATGAGCGTGGATCTCGAAGAATGGAAGACCCAACCTGCGGAATATACAGACATGTCGCATATGAAACGAATGTCAGAACTGCCACGTTCATCGGCCATCCCGGGACAGGGTGACCCATTGGACTGACGGAGCAGCAAGCCGCCATCTTTCATCTCAAGAGTCGTATTCACGAGGCTGTCGAGGGAAGATTCAGAATCAGGAAGCAATCCGTGGACTGAAAAGTTACCCAACGACGAAGCCCCCACTGTGAGCACGGCGTACATTGAAACCACCAATGCCGTCGTTATCGTCAATATCGGTGTTCCATGGCTCTGTAGTCACTCCCCTACACATGTTCACGTAGATATTGCTCCCTCCATGATCGGTCTGGAATTGCTAGAGTATCGGTTGTGAGATGGCATTGATGAACATAATATGGAAAACAGCAGTCCACCAGTAATACTTAACAAAGCATCTGTCTTCACCTCGGACAACCAACCAATAGGTAAAGAATAGATACAGGAGCATGACAGAAAGAGAGAAAGTTGCATAGGTGGGGGCGAGAAAACGAGACCGCCTCCCCGATGTCGTGTATTGATGACGCGACTTAGGCCGTGATTGGGTAGAGGAAAGCCTCCTTGATTCGTTCGTTAACCCAGTAGTATGGTTTATCGCTCATTGGCGATGCGGTATCCTCGGAGAAAGGATGCTAAACAGAGGTACTGTAGCTGGCCCACAGCGCTATGGACGCCGGACAGTCTCACAGCCGGTCAAGCCGGAGGACCATTGTCAGAGGAAGATTAAAAATTGTTGAGCGGCGCCGCCTTGTCTGAGCCGCCTTCTCCGCAAAGATGTATGCATGTACAATCCACTATCAGACAAAGCAGGTGTCTTCACGAGAATGTTTGAGTAATGTCGAGGCCAAAGTTCGATGCGCAAGTCGAAGCCCAGTGGACAACAAAAGAGACGTGAGAAGAGTCGCACCAATGATGAGAAGGTTGGTCATTGATTAATTGATTTGGGGCTGTCAACGACGACAACTGATCTTCATCGTACATAGCAATGGTTCGTACCAGGGCAAGGAAATCACCGTGAAACTATATTCGAAAGATCGCATTACACACTTCGGTCTTAATGGCCGTGCTACCAACGTCTTCCCTGCGACGAGGAAGGGTGTTTCCCCCGACGATGAGCTCGTCGCCAAAGCTTTCTGGGGAGGAGAAACGCGTCTCAAAGCCGATGGATCTCACGTTCTCTACCTGATCGTCTTCGAGAAGCTGGACCCAATCACTGGGCTCTCTGGGGATCAATTTTTGGACACATGGTTTGAGACGGCGAAGTGTGAGTCATTTTCTTTCGCCCAACGGTTGCCGTGTCATATTGACTCTCCCACGAAGGTCACCTTGTTCTCTGGAAGAACGGCGTTTACCATCGAGACGTCAGCCCATCCAGTCTCATGTGTCGCATGGTGGACGGGAAGATCGTGGGTGTCCTGAACGATTTTGACCTTCCTTCGATCGATCCGGGCGTCAAGGGAACCGACCGTACCGGCACAGTCCCATTCATGGCGTTACCTCTTCTCTCATCCGCCGGGCTCAACGGTGATATCAAACATTTATACGAACATGACGCAGAGTCCTTCATTTGGGTCTTGACCTGGGTTTCCCTCCGCTATGACAGTGGGAAGCTTCGCGAGAAGAATCGACCATTGGACGAGTGGCTGAAAGTCGATGCGGGTACATGCCACAAGGAGAAGTGTGGCTTTCTGGTTGGTCCGGATAGGCATTGGTTACTAAAGCCTGGAGCGGGTCATGAACGGAATTGGCTGGTGGCTACCGAGTGCTTGGACGTCTTGCTTCAAAGGGCAGCTACCAATGCGCGGCGAGTCAAGGACAGAATTTTGGACATTGAGCCACTGGCAGCGTTTCAGGAACTTCTGCAGGGCCCGCTTGAACTGTGCCCGCCGAATCCAGAGAACTAGCAGCACTCTTATTGACTGATATCGAATCTCTTTCCACTTGTACTTTTACCTGTTGTTTGTCTGTATAATGCAGTTTCTGGCAGTGGTCGTAGGGTTGTGTGTGATTTCCCTTCGATTGTGGTATCCATATGTGCATAGCCATGGTTAAGTTGAGAAATAATTATACCGCCGCAAGAATGCCCATGCGGGTGGCAGATCTCTTGCCAGACTCCGGTGTCATCGCGTCATCGGAGAACCAGAAGCATTACGATTACAGGCATCGAGTCAAACATACAACCCATAAATAATGGTACCAGAAAGCATGTCCATATACCCGATCCTTACACATCGACGCTCGAACTTCGTGCGGTGGTTAGGGCCGGAGCCGGGACGACTGAAAACTTTGAAGAACTGAGTGCGTGGTTGTCGATCGCGATACGTGATAGCAGTCGGTGAAATCAGTAAATGTAGTTGGTGACGATGGAGACGTTCCGAAAATAGAGTGGCGCTGAAGGGGTAACCCGAGAGAGACAGGTGTCCCTACAGGGCTAGGTCGTCGTTGGATCATCGGAGGTGAATATTTGAATGCGGGAGGTTGAGAATGAGATCATGTTGGTCGTCCGAGTTTGTATCTTCCCGGCTACCATCGCCTCCAGGGTCCTCCAAGGCTTTGCTCAGTGCTCACCCATATTGTGTCGGTGTATGGTCTCAGTTCATCAGGTCGACGACCACTGGTGATTGACCACGATGAGTTTTGACAATCTTGAAGACGGAGACGATGCGGTGGGTGGACACATCACTCGCGACGTATCTTTGCGCGCTCTGAGACGTCTCTTATCCCCAGAAAATGATGTCTCAAGGTCCCGTACTAGCTGTCGTGACCCGCATCAAGTCTGACTTGCCCGACTCCGGCCCTCGGCTCGTCGCAGTCAAAACATCCACCCCGTACATCCAAAAGAACCCTACGATATCATCAAGGAGGCCCGTTTGCTCTCTCTGGCCTCCCACCCTAACTGTACGACGCGTCGTACAGTCATATTCATCGCGTTCCTAAAGCGCTCGTCATATATTATCCGTCTTATAAAGCAAGAGCTATCCGTGAGGTCCCCGAAGTGGAGCATTTGGATGCCCTATATTCCTCGACGAGGCCGCCACCCACTCCCTCATCATTCCGCGGGGAACACGAGGCGTGCCAACTGGACGTGGACACGAACTGGCATATTCTATGGAAGTCGAGGTGAAATCGGGCTCGCATGGAGCATTTTCAACACTCGAGTTACCGCAAACGAGGATACCTTGCCTGTACGTTTCGCTTCCTTTCCTTCCGTTTCCAATCTTCTTGTTTTTCGTATGTGCTGATCTCTGACTCGCCAGTCATTTTTGAATCTTCCGGACGCGGGGAAATTATCGTTCGCCAACGTCGAGGCAGTGGATCTATTCAAACTGCTACGGAACCTGCCACCATCACCATCAGTGCTGTCGCTCGATACCAAAACACACACCCCTTCGGCCGACATGGCGGCCTCCCCCACTCGATCTCGTCCATCGTGTCCTGGTATACGACCCTTCAAGACGTTGCCGGGCATCGGATGCACTTCGCCATCCCTGATTCACTGCTGAACCAAGCTTGGTATTTTCCGAGGACTATTATCTTCCGTCATGGTTGACGGGCGTTAACCATACGTTCAGCTTGGGAGGTACAAACGTGCAGTCTCAAGGGCTTGTTGCGGATGCATCTCGCGCTGAGAACCGGGGTAAATTCACGGCGGGAGAAGAAGGGCAAGGGGGGTCGATGTACATGTCTCGAATGATCCGGAGCAGACAAACTTACCACATCGTCTGATTCTACTATTGAATCCGGACGTGAGCGCTCGTTGCATCACGTTGAGCCGGGAATCCCCTGATTCCACATGGATTAATCAGATGCATTGCATTTACGAACATGCACGATACACGTCGCACGCACCTACATATTCCAGATTTCTTTCGCACGAACACAGTCACGTTTGACCACCTAGGTGAGTGACCCTCTACGCTACGACACGTTTCACAGTTGACTGACACCCAGCAGTGTCCTGTCTCGTTTACCTTTGCTCCGCAACAGTACGCCGTAACTAACCGGCCATATACCCCTCCCCCTCAACGTCCATATCTCACACTGGACCATCTGATGGAGGAACCCGATGCTCATCAGTCAGAAACGCTGTCAACTGCACTCGCGTCTTCTGGAGCCAATTCCCAACCAGCTGCACCCGAAGCAGGCGAGTATCTTTTCTGTGAGGTTGGCTTGATAGTGACCATTGTTTAGTCTGGCGCTCCGGTCCAAACGGTCGTAAATGGCCGTCCGAAGGTGCTGAATCCGACACCAAACAGCGACAGCCTGAGCCTAAACATGTCCAGGCGGGTTCGTACGCCACTGAGATGTTTTCCGCACATGCTGCGCCGCAACGTGTGATTGGTCTCGTCGTTCTGGGTGGGTTACTTCGTGGGTCTTGCCTGACGGTGTACTTACCTGCGAGCCTCTGATAGACGATCTTCTCTATGTTTGGTGCTATGATCGACAGCCCGAGGGTTCAATTCAGTGTTTTACCCTCAACGTCATTCGAGATTTTCCTCGATTCCTCGTCCTCCTCGCTATGCAACGCTTTGAGGATCGTCACAGGGGCCTTCATTCCAACGTCGATCCAAAGTTTGGGACCACGACGACCCTCCTTGACGAGATTGATATCACCCTGCAATCATCTTGGAATGATCGCATTACACACATCGGTCTTAATGGCCGGGCTACTAATGTCTTCCCTACGACGAGCAAGGCGGTTCCCATCGACGATGGTCTCGTCGCCAAAGTCTTCTGGGCAGAAGAAATGCGCAGGAGCGAGCCCAACATTTTGAATACAGTATACCAAAATGCATATCCATTCACCTCCACCTCAACGATTCGGAAGCGTCTTCGCCTCGAAACCGATGGATCTCGCGTTCTCTACTTGGTCATCTTCCGGAAACTGAAGCCAATCACCCAGCTCGTCGGGGACGAATTTTTGTATGCATGGTTGGAGACGGCGAAGTGTGAGTTATTTCATTTGCCAAACGGTTGCCGACTCATATTGACTCTCCCACGAAGGTCACCTTGTTCTCTGGAAAAACGGTGTTCGCCATCGAGACGTCAGCCCATCCAATCTCATGTATCGGATCGTGCAGGGGAAGATCGTTGGTGTCCTGAAAGATTTTGACCTTGCTTCGATCGGGGAGGGCGTCATTGGGACCGAGCGTATCGGCACACTCCCGTTCATGGCGATTGATCTTCTCCGACCCAACGGGCTCCACGGTCGAATCGAACATTTGTACGAACATGACGTAGAGTCCTTCATTTGGGTCCTGACCTGGCTTTCCCTCCGCTATGACAATGGGAAGCTCCGCGAGAAGAATCGACCATTGGACGAGTGGCTGAAAGGTGGTGCGGGTACATGCCGCAAGGAGAAGAGTGACTTTCAGTGGGACAAAGCACGATGGCATTTAAAGCCTGGAGACGGCCATGAACGGAATTTGCTGGTGGCTAACGAGTGCTTGTCCGTGCTGCTTCAAAGGGCAACTTCCACCAATGTGCGGCCAGTCAAGGACGCTCGTCCGAGAATTTTGAACGTTGAGACAGCATTTCAGCAACTTCTGCAGGGCCCGCTTGAACTGTGCCCGCCGAATCCAGAGAACTAGCAGCACTCCATGAGGAGCTTATTGACTGATATCGAATCTCTTTCCACTTGTACTTTTACCTGTTGTTGGTCTATATGATGCAGGTCGTAGGGTTGTGTGTGATCTGCCTTCGATTGTGGTATCCTAGCCATGGTTAAGTTGAAAATAATTATACCGCCGCAAGAACGCCCATGTGGATACGGTAGCAGAGTTTGCCAAACTCGGGCGTCATCTCGTCATCCGAGAACCAGAAGCATTATGATTACAGGCATCGAGTCAAACATACAACCCATAAATAACACCAGAAAGCATGTCCATATACACCCGATCCTTACACATCGACAGTCGAACTTCGTGCGGTGGTTAAGGCCGGAGCCGGGACGACTGAGAACTTTGAAGAACTGAGTGCATGGTTGTCGATCGCGATACCTGATAGCAGTCGGTGAAATCAGTAAACATAGGCACAAGGGAGGGAACTGTTGGACACACTTTGGGTCGCGTTCGCGGTTTTGTAGATTCCGATCAGTCGATGGCTCAGTTCAAACATGTCGTTTCTACGAGATGCTCGGGTCTAGAATTCGAGGGGAAAAAAAGGGAAGGTCAACGTACCTCAACGAGATAATGATGAACTGCGCGTTCTTCGTACGGTCTTTGATGTAGTTGGCGACGATGGAGACGTTCCGGAAATCGAGCGCGGCATCGATCTCATCCATGAAGTAGAGTGGCGTGGGCTGAAGTGTAAACCTGTCAGGGGCGACCTGATTCACGGTCGACGAATGAACTGACCTTGAAAACGTGAAGGGCGAATACCAGAGCAAGGGAACTCAAGGTCTGCAGGTGTTGCGAGTTATTTTCATGCATGACTGGACGAGTGCACGACGCACCTTTTCGCCTCCTGAAAGATTAGAGATGTTCTTCCAACTTTTCTTCGGCGGCATCACACTGAATATGATCCCCTCCGAGAAAGGATCCATACTATCGACCAGCTCCAACTCCGCATTCCCTCCTAGAGTGATCATCTATTTCCACGAACAAACGACATGTTATCAACAGTCCACCTCAAAGCACGGACGGAAAAAGCACAAACCTGGTACATCTCCTTCAGTTTCAGCGATATCATACTGAAGCCTGCCATGAACTCGTCCAGACGCTGCTTTCTGAGGTTGTCGTACATCTGTTTCTGAGCGTCGCGCGCTTCGGTGATCTGATCGAGATCCTTGGCACGACGCAAGAATTCCTCCTCGCGCTTCTTGTAATCCTTCAGCACCGAAAGATCCGGCTTCGCGTTCTTCAGTTTCTCTGGAGAACGTGAGTGAGCGCGGGTGAGTGGCACGAAACGCTCAAGTCGGGCACGAACGAACCATCGAGATATTCAGAGTCGGCGACTAGGTCTCGTTTTCTGAATTGATTGAGTTCATCTTCAGAGTAGATGTACAGCTCGTTGGAAGGTTGACGTGGCTTGAACGACTTCTTTGGCTGGGGCGGTGGTGACTCTCCTGGCTCTTGCTTGACCTGTTGTTTTGAAGGTTCTTGTCCAGCCTCGACCTCTTCTTCTTCATCGTCGTCGCTACCACGCGCATCAGTAAATATTGACACATAGCTCAAAGGAACACTCACTCGATTTCCTCCAGCTTCAGTTTGTCGTGCTCCGTCTGCCAATGTTGCAATGCCTCCTCGTTCTCAGCAGCCTCTTTCTTGACGTCATTCAGCTTCTGCGTCAGTTCCATCTATCCCAGGCAGCCATCAGCCAACTCCATCATCACTACCGACAGTTCCAGAACCCCACGTACCTCTTTCTTTCTGAACTCCTGAATCTCTTCCCTCATCTTCTCCAACTCCGTCTTCAACGTATGTAAATCATCCTTAGAATTTTCCGCCGCAGTCCGCGCAGCGTCCACCTTCTCTCTCAAATCTTCCAAATACTGGTTCACCTCCTCGAGCTGCGTCTGCAATTGCTCGCACTCCTTGTCAGCCTCTACTACCGCAGCAGCGTTGGACGCGATCGCGGACGTGTGTTTCACCACGTCCTTCTCCGCCTTAGCTTTGGCCACCTCCGCTTTGGTGATCTCATCGTTGGCGAGGTTGATATGGAGTTTGATGCCCTCGACGGTCGAACGTTGCTTCAACAATCGCGAACCACCAATGTCGAGGATCTTCTTGTCGAGTTCCTTGATCGTATCCTCGATCTTGCCCGATTTCCCTTGGAGGTCTTCCAGTTGAGAAGTTGCATCGGCGATCTCGCTCTCCAGTGCCGCAATCCGTGCCATATCTCGAGCGTCCGGTTTGCTCTGTGCCCTAACGAGCAAACCCCGTCAGCACCACAGCCCACTGACCAGCGAAAAAACGAAAAACGAAAAATACGCCGACGTGGGGCGATCCTACGCACTTGAGCTGAATGACCCTTTTCTCCGCCTCCTCAAGTCTTTTCCTCCCATTGTTCACTGCCATCGTCAACTTCTCGATATCCATCTCGATCTGTGGCCCAGAGAGCGTCAACCGCTCCGCCTCACCCTCTAAATCCCTCGACACCCTCGTCGCCTCTTCAAGCTCTCTCGCCGCCTCTTCGCTCTCTTGCTCATACTGCCTCAAAACCTCGGGTCTCACCGCCTCTGCAGCCAACTTGGAACTCATCCCCCCTCGCGCGACATGGTTGCCACCACCGGACATAGTCCCCGACGAATCGATCAGTTGTCCAGCTAGGGTGACCACGCGCCAACGAGTCTTCCCACCGAATGCGATCCGATTCGCTTGCTCGAGGTCGTCCGCAACTAGGGTGTTCCCTATGGCTTTGTAGAATGCGGGCACGAACTTGGGATCTTTGGGTTTGATGAGGTCGTACAACCGTGGAACGTTCTCTGGCGTTTGGATACGCTCGTTGACTCGGTCGGTGGAGAGCTTCTCGAGGACCATAAAGGAGGCACGGCCGACGTTCTGGGAACGAAGGAAGTTGATGCAGGCTTGGCCTTGAGCGACAGTATCGACGACCATGTTATTGAGTGCTCCACAGGCTGTGGAAATGGCAACGTCGTATTTGTCGGGGATCGTTCCGAGACTGCCCAAACGACCCTGGAAAAGGGATGAATCGTCTTCAACATTACACGAGAAGATGCACTTACATGGAAACCGTCAATCCGACCAGTCTGCTTGAGACGGGTGAGTTGATCGAGGACTTTGTTCTGAGAGGTACTGGCAGCTTGAGATGATTTCGCCTCGTCCGTTCTCTGGCGGAGCGACGATGCCTTGCCGCGCAGCTCTTGTACCCGCGCTTTGGCTTCCTACAAGGACGCATGTGAGTCCTGCGCAGTGGTCACAGATGGTGAAGGGAGCCTACTTGGAACTTCCTCGAGTGGGCCTCCAGCTCTCCCTGCATAGACGCTCTCTTGGCTTTCAGTCCCTTCAACTCGTTGAGCTGGAGTATCCGGTCGGTCAGTCTAGATCTTTGAGGATGACACGCGCACGTCTCACCTTGACTTCCTGCGTTTCTTGTTGCTCCGCGAGATCGTCCTGGGCGCTCTTCACAGCGTCCTTGAGACCAGTAGCCTTCTTCGCCAACGTATCCCTCTCACTCGTAGCCACATCGATACCTGCCTTCTTTGCGTTGATCTTGGCAGTCCAGGGCTGCAATTCTTTCTGCTTCGCCTCGATCTGATCGTGGAACACTTGCGTCTTGTCTGTCGCCGCAGAGCGTCGTGCATCAGTCGAGCCATAACGATAGCATAACAATAATGAAGAGGGAAAGCACGGACCTTTCAAGCTATCTCGGATACTCTCCAGAACGTCTTCCTCCTTCCTCAAATTCAACTCGTGCTCCTCGATCTCACCGCGCTTCCTCTCGATCTTGGCAGCGCTCTCTTCAATCGTGCGTTCGGCCTCGACCTTGGAATGTTCGTCCTACGAAAGGGATGAGTCAGTCTGGGGTTATCGCCAAGTGGCATCACAGCAGACTGACCTCTTGAAGAGCCTTCTTCAACTTCTTTGCTTTGCTGCTCGCATGCTTACGTCTCTCGTCGAGACTGACGGCCTGCTTTTCGTGAGTAGTAAGGTCTTTGTGAGCTTCTTCGGCTGCAGTTTTGACTTCCTATACACGGGATGAGCAAAGAGGGCTGTCAAGCGCTCGACCGAATAACTAATGAAAGAAACAGACCTCATATGCCGTCTCGCGCTCGACGAAATGCTGTTCTAACATCTCCAAGTGAGTTGTATCATCCTTGTTCCTCTCCCTCTCAGCATCTAATTCTTTCTGGAGCCTCGCCTGCATCCCACCATCGTTAACGTCAAAATCGGTATCACACGGCATGCATAAAGCCAGAGGACTCACAATCTCTTTATTAAACTTGGTTTCATTCACCAAGCATTTCCAGAGATACCACTGCCAAAGCCTACTCTGCGCTCTCACATGGTCGTTATGTAGCCGCAAGTAATCGAGCGCTTCTTTTCTCTGCGCCTCCAACGCGTTCTTTTCACGCTCGACGATGCGGAGACGGTTTAGTTTCTCGGTGCGCTGGTCGGTGAGCGCCTCTACTTCGGCGAGGGCTTCCTCAATCGAAGCTTTGTACGACGAGGTACCGATGATGTCCTCTAGGTACTCGAGAAGTCCATCTTCGTGTTCGTTCTGAGCTTTGGGCTTCATCTGCGCGATCGACTCGACTTCGCCCTGGAACACGAACACGGGGTCAGCGTCAAACAATCACCAGGACAGATGAGTCCACCAATGAATCACCTGGAGGATGAGGAATCGCTTGTGGTCGAGATCAATACCCCTCCCTTTAAGGAGCGTCGTTACCTCCGTAAAGTTGCTCGCCCGTCCGTTAATTGTGTACTTGCTCGAGTTGTTCTTGGACGCTATTCGCGCTACGACCAATTGAGAATCCGGCACGACCTCGTATGCGTCCGGTCCAGGCTAACGCGCCAGTCAGAGGGAAGCACCGGGTGAAATATGACATAAAGAACTCACCAGATCAATGATCTCCCGGAAATGGACTTCGACGCTGCACTCGTTGAGATCAGGGTATCGAGCCGAGTTATGGATCAACTCCGAGAGTTTCCCCTGACGCATCTTCGATGCACGATATCCAAACACAAATAAGAGCGCGTCGATCGTGTTGGATTTCCCTGAACCATTGGGGCCGACGATCGACGAGAAAGACTGGTTCAATCGGCGTCAGACAGGCGTCCGAAGTATGACTCGCGGACGGCGTACCTTGTGAAAAGGACCGATCTCCTGTCTCCCTGCGTAACTCTTGAAGTCGATCAATACCATCTTGTGAATGACCAAACGGGACTTTGGACCCTTTGGCTCTTCAACTGGAAGCGGCTGTGACTGGGGTTGCGTTCTAACTCTAGGTTCTAAGAGCGATTTCTCCTCCTCTTCTACTTCGACTGGCAGCGTAGTTTGTCTAGGTGTCTGGTCATAAGTCGGGGAGCTCTTCGTGTTGATGCTATGTCGCTTTGGGCGGCGGGGACTAGCTTGGTATTGTTGTTCAAAACCATCTAGGTCGTCCTCGTCCTCGTTAGCGTCTGTTTCTGCTTCCGGTTCGAGTCGACGTCGAGCCTTGCTGGGCGTGACAGGTGCTGACTTGCGAGGTCGGGGTGTAGGAACATCGTCGGGCGCTATTGCCTTCTCCTCCTCTTCCTCTTCCTCCTCTTCACTCTCCACCTTCACCTTTTTCGAAGTTTTGGTCCTGGAGGAGGGTTTAACAGGGTTCTTGGGCTGCCTGGTTGCACGTCTTGGTGCCTCTTCTTCATCCTGATCTTCAGGCTCGACAGAATTACGAGATTTCTTCCTTGCTGGACGAGTCTCCCGTTCAGTTTCTTCCGCATCATCCTCCAGATCGCGTGCCTCCTCCTTAACCTCTTCAACCTCGCCCTCTGCATCATCGTCCGTCTCGTCCACCTCAGGAACCTCCTTCAACTTACTCGCCCCCCTCGTCCTCGCCGATACCCTGGTCCCTCTCGCCTTGTCCGCCCCACTGCTCGCGCGTCCCTTTGATGACGTCGATGCGGTAGAAGACGGCTTAGCAGCACGTGTCCTCGATGAGGACGATGAAGATGTAGGTTTAGCTCTAGAATTCGGTCGACTTGCGTTTTCCTTCTCTACGTCCGTTTCTTCCGCCGCGACCGATTGGCCACGCTTTCGCTTGCCGGTCGTAGTGCTAGAGGGAGCGGCGTTCGATGTTGATGATGTCGGTGGCGGAGGTTCGGGAACGCGAGTGACACTACGTGATGATCGTCGGGGTGGCATGGTGAGCTCGATGCAAAGGACGACGACGAGCGCGTCGTGTTCGTCGTTGAGCAACGTCGATAAATTATGGCGGGAACGCGAACCGTCACAGGTCATGTGATGTAGTCACGTGTCTGTCACCTATCAGATTGTGTGCACTTTGCATGATCCCATGTCGATATTTCTAGACCGGGGACCCTACGTTTTAAAGTTCGGGCTTGCGACGGTCGGGTTGTCATTATCACTTAGTTCCTTCTCCTCTTTATAATGAACATTATCTGTTCGCAGCCAGATAACGCAGAGGAACATGGTCGTAATTATTTACATCGAGTCCATGACAGACAAAGAAGTGGACACAGTGTGTGAAAACATAAGAGAGCGTTGAAGGTGTTAGTGGTGTGATTTTCCCCTCGTCGGGATGTAAGGGCCGTTCTGGCATACGAAACCAACGTCGCTCGTAATCTGGAAAAGATTTCCAGTCAAGCGGGGGTCGAACAAGCGAAACCTCAGTCATAGTACGTACAGTCGAGGAGTTACACATGGCAGCAACAGGAGCTCCGCTCAACGTCCGTGCGTGCAAGTTCTTGGTCATGATATTCGTCGCTATTCCAATCTCTTATCAGGACGCCATCGCGATGAAACATGAATGGAGGGAACTCACCCGTGTTGGGGTAAAGATCGAAGATGACCACCTCTTTACCAGTGGCGCCAGGGACGTAGAACCAGCAGGGATCGCTGACACACGAATTTTCGACATATCCGGGGGTGCTGTGTGCCAATGTGAGTAAGTGACCGGGCATTCAAGTGGGGAGGCGGGAAACCCACTCGTTGATAGTCCCCTCAAAGTTCTCGAAGAGGAAGTTTTCGATGTGTGTTTCGTTTGTGATGGACGAGTTCGGGCGAGGGCCGACCTAGAATGGACAATATAAAGTGAGGTGCCTGATGAAGTGTAGACAATTTCTTGACGTACACTTTGGTCCCAGTAACTACATTATGAAGATCGTCAACGTCAACACTATGGAGGTGGAGGGGTCAACGCACTTCTGGGTGACATAGATGGGGAAAACGACATCGAAGAATTTAATGTTTCGCCATGTTGCGCTGTAGAACATGTCAAGTCCTGGATTCCAGCTCGGGTGGGACAAAGAGACACCATACTTTATAGCTGCACCATTTCCACCTGTCCAGCTCTTGAAGCGGGCCGCGTAAAGAGTACGGTTCTATTGCAAGGACGTTAGGCTTGATCAATCTAGCGAGGTGAGTCTTTACCATGATAGTATTTTCAAATCTGGAATCTTGTGTGAGATGCAGAGTTGGCCAAAGGACCAAATAGACTCACAGGACATTCTCTACCATAGAAGCCTGTCCGCCTTTACCCAAAGATCCGACCGAGAGTCCATGAGATCCTTCGCAGTAACTGTTGCTGTGAACGAGCAGCGACGTCAGCACACAATGTATGGGCTGAGGAGCAGGGATCACATACCGCCATGTAATGTTCTTTGCCCCGGGGATAACAGTCAGACAGTCATCGCCGTTCACGACGTGATTGTGTTCGAATAGAAGGTTAGTTCCACCAGCTGAGAATCCATCACTGTGCACGTCAGTAACGCACAACCTAAAGAGCCAAATGGTTGAACATACGTGTTGAAAGGGAACGACTAAGGGAACATCGCTAAGCTCCACAGCTCATCACATGAAAGTCGGAATACTCACCGCGTTGTCTGATCGAGCCAGGATGGTGTTGTGGTGGAGATGTACATTGTCAGATCCTGTTGTCACGAAATTCCACGCGATGGGCTAGGTCGTAATTGAACTCCAAGTTCTAGGTCCATCAGAGGACGAGAAATCTAACCTTGTAAATCTTCATGTCTCGGATCACTCCCGTGGAGATGTTTCCAAAGAGCCAGCCGTATGGTCGGTTAGTCTGTTGGTTGAGATTCCACCACTGTGATGATAGACATTGATTATGGGCCACTTATGAGGCGCATGGACACAGGGACGCACTTGTTGCCCGTGGCCGTCGACCCAGCCCCAGTTGGGATCGGAAGTCCCGCGCAACGTGACGTTGCTTCCACCGGTAAACGTGAACCTAACGGATACCGATCAAACTCAAAGACAAAATACAACGAGAAACCAGTATGCACCAAGCTCCCGAGTAGTTCTTCCCAGGTTCAACGCGTCAGCACATCCGAGCATTGGTACGACGAAAGACTCTGACTCACAGCAGCTGCGACATAGTTTTGAATAGTTTCAATGCTCGTCGGGTAAGTCAAGTTCCCTTCGACAGCCACCTCCACATTCGTCAACTTGGGGAATGTGATCGGGGACCAAATGTTGTAGGTCGTGCCAGCCTGGAACACGATCCTCGCATCCGATGAGTACTCAGAAACTGCGGCCATAAGTGCTGGAGTGTCATCCGCACCCTCGGTGTGCGGGACGACAAACGTAGACCATGCACGAGCCAGAGCGGCGTATGCCAATAGGGCAGAGGTAGCACGGAGCATGGTCATCTCACTGATGAATGGGTGTGTGGGGGTGTTTACAGAAGACGGGGCTCCCAGATTTACCCCACTGAGGGGGCCGCACTTATATGTGCGTAGCGTCGGATGGGCAGGGGCACTTACAAAGGCCCGGGCTGTCCGCTCAAGATGCACATGTGACACACTGGGGAGTCCGCCATCATGCTTTTGCGAGGGAAGCGCTGGAACATACCACGGAGGATTGATGGAGAGCAACGTGACATATAAACAGACACTCGAGGGAAGGTTTTGTAAAGGACTCGACTCGTCCCTGCGCCACTTCCCACGTAATGCGTCATTGGCTTGAAGTTTGAACACCAACACCGTGAATCGTGATATGGTGGGGTTATTCAGGAAGTACGAAGTGAATAATAACACTCCACGCTCCCCTCTGGAAAACGGAAATGCGGAAGTATTTATAAGATCTAGGTGCCGCGGCATGTGCATTGTGCAGCGATGATCGGCAACAACTCAACGTTTCGGATACGACGGGCCGCCCGGGCCGATGACCAGAGTTCGCTTTGAAGTGCCTGTAAATTAAATTGGTCTCCAGAGTGTGATCGAAGGGTAACGTGACATACACTCGACGCTCGTCCGATGATGATAGAGTATGTCTGAAGTACCGAAAATTGTCGTTCGCCCTCTTGGAAGGTGATCTGCCTATCGTGCCCATGAGTTCGAAAATAGAGATCACACGCATTCGCCGCGAAGATCGTCTCGAAACTCCACTGACTAGGTTTGAGAACCCTTCGACGGGGAGAGTACTTGCTGTTCATGGCTAGGGTAGCTTCAGGAGAAAGTATGTCTATTTCACGGAAATAGTGAGCAGTGCGCCTCCCAAGCCCACACCGAAGATTACAATCATGAGTGCCCACTGTCCAAATCCCTAATCTTGGCTTCGGAATCATGATACCGCCATCTGCACTTTGGCTCGCTCCTCCTCACGGGTCGCGATCCGCTCCTTCGCCTGCTCTTGTCTCATCGCAGCCTTGACCTGTCTTTGCCTCTTCCGCCTCCCATTCCCTCGCTTGGGTCCAGCGATAACCACAGGCTCTGTCATGCGTTGCTTGCGCTTTGCGAGCTGTTCAGATCGTTGTTTCTCGCGCTTTTTGTCTCGCTTTCGAAGCGTTGTGAAGGATGCTTTTAGAAGGGCACCATAGGCTGCATGGAATTTTGGAAGATCGGTGATGGTAACCTGAAGGATCGCGTTGCGATCGAGATAGCGAGATTGGATGAACCGAAAATCGAGTGCGATGATGAAAATACCAGGAGATGGTAAGCAAAACCATAACGCAAGGAAGACGGGAGGGACGACTCACGCGCGTTGAGAACTTAGCGTTCTTGCCGTCTGTAACGCGGATTAGACACGGATATTCCTTCACGCTATCCGAATCGTCCATCGTGGCATCCTCGCCATCATGAGTCACTGCAAACACGAGGATGAGTCGTCAAAATCACGATGAACGGAGTATTTGCGCACGTCGTTTATGTGTAAGCCATATCGTCCCTTTATCTTTTGTTGAGTCAAACAACGCAGTAAGTTGTTTGAGAAACTGAAAATAAATGTCAATGGTTCTCCTTCATACGAATCGAGATGGGTGACTCACTGTGTCGTTGTCGACGAGCTGCATGGACTCGGTGCAGCTCCAAGCCAAAGCTGATCCTGCTCGTAACCATCTCCATCTAGCTGACGTAATCAGTATCCCAAGTTTCTCAAACCAAGTTCAAGTTGACTTGAAGGCGTAGTGAGAAAGGAACGACTGTCTTCCTTCGACCTTTGGTGTGCCTAGGGGAGACTAACCTGAAGGCGCTAAGTACTACTATAATAACTGGTGGTAGTACTAGATGTTCGACGTTCAACCGCCTATATTTCCGGAGGCCCATGGACATAAAGACGATTCTACATTATTATACTAATGGTGGATACCGCAATTGAAGGCACTGGATCCCACATACATTATCTTGCTTTCCGCCATACTATTCCATGCCTTTTGACACGGCCAGCCATACGACCAACGCCTATCATCCACATGAACAACAGGTACTGATAGTAAGGTCGATGTCCGGATCATTGCCACAAGATGCTAATAGACAAATCACATAGTCCTACATTCTGATATCATGATCAGTTGAAATGTTGAAGATTCGACATCTTACTCGCACCTCCGCGTTACATAAACACTCCTCCCGTAACACTAGAGAAACATGAATGCATGGTTACTGAAACGGGATAATTCCAAGTGTCAGATCTGAGGCATGGGCATATCAGTGATAAACCTCACCTTTCACTCACGCGACGGAACGTCGCGCAGCTTTCCGGACGTCCCAGCGGGAACCATCTTAGCTTGTTCAAGGGGACGAATGACGTCTTCACACCAAGTCTGACAATCAGGCATCAGTTCGTTGCCATTATTGACCCAATTCTGCTCGGGTGTCTGAACGCCCTGGATGACGTCCAAGATCGCTTCGAGTCCCCCACTCAATTCAACACCAAGGGCCGCACGGTCCGTAGTATCGGTGATGTCGAACCCACCCTCTTCGCAGTATTCCATCCTGTATCCCGGACCGATACCTTTCGTGATGGCATGACAACGAGTACCAACGATACCGTCGTCACTGATGAATAGCGCCCAGTGACGACGAACATACCTGAGATAACCAGCAGCAACACAATGATCAATCGAACATCCGAGTCAGTTGTGAAAGCGGGCAAAGATTGAGTGTGCGCACCCTCCCTTTGGTGTTTTGTCGGGGAGCCCATATAGCACATACAATTTCGCCATTGCAATGGGGTGAATTTTGGATTTTGCCAAAGGGCACGCCACCTTTATATATTCTAGCGTGTGGCGCAAAGATATATGGGGCCGGGGGTCACCGCCACCGCGTGTGTCAGGCCTCTTTCCGAAACACAGCCAGTGAGCCCACAACGTATTGCTGTAAAGCGGAGAACTCTTGGGCCAGAAGTTTGGGCGATCTCATGGTCAGGCCTCTTTCGCCTTCTTCCCTCGACTGTAGCTGTGTGTCGTGCATCATGTTCTGCCCTCTCGATACTTCTGGTTGACCTGACAAGCCCTTGGTGCATCTCGCAGCCGGTGATTCCGCAGATCACACCACCATGGTGACGTCGATCGAGTCAACGACGCACATGGAACCTCGTGAGTGGAACCCCGTTGAACACACAGGCCTTCCTTCTCCGGAAGAGGTGTTCAATGCGCCAGTACTGTCAAGACAAGGGGGTGCCATCGTCCCAAGAGTGAGGGAGACTCTGGCGGTCAAGTTTGGAACACGCGTTTCGCTCCGGGAGGCGGAAACGATGCAATTTGTTTCTTTGAGGGGCGTATCCTTCAGGATGACTACTCAATCCATTTCTGCCACGGAAACTTCAAGCGCTCTCATGTTGTAGTTTCCGACGAGGGAAGACTAGCTGCTATACTATTTTGGGGAAACGCTGGTTTTCGTCCAGCATGCTGGGAGTGGATGAAGGCCAACGAATTGGTATGGCTCGATCTTCCTGCCGTTAAGTGGCGAGATAACCTTGAGAGTATTCTCGAGCCATTTGTAATGGAATTTCTGGTATATCTCCATCATTTCATCCAGCCTTTTCAATCGTCGAAATCAAGATCAAATTAAGTAGTACCTTCTAATTCCCATGTATCGTGGTACTACATTGTCGTTCATAGTGTTTCTGAACCAGCCTGCTCACGACGACCAATACTACCCGAGTGCACTCCATGCCCTTGCATATCCCTTCGTGTGTCATCCGTAGCATCTCCTCGTCTTCGCCCATGTCTTCGCCAGTAGCACCGCACTCCACAAGGAAGGGAGGCCGAATGCCTGTATGTGTTTGTGCGCATCCAAGTCGAAACAGAGGGCCAGAATATGCGTATCCGTAAAGAAGACCGGATGATGACGTTGAACTTCAATTACAATGCTGGAAGATGGTATATCTTCTCTGTTGTCACGTCGAGCAGCGCAAATCTAAATTCCTCGTCCTCTGGACGAAGGTTGAATACATGCAGACGTATCGTGGGCCGGCAGCGATATAATTGACTAAATGACGTCGTGGAAACAAAAGCGGAATGGCAAGCGATAGACGTGAACGAAAGTGACCAACGATCTTCAATAAGGTCCCATCGCGCATCGGAGTCAGTGGTAATCATTATCGAGTATCTTGGTTCACTTACCTGTCGAACACGGATAAAATCCGGCGGTGATACGATGCAAATTAGAATGTCTGTGCAAGTCCTGACATCCAGGAGTACAAACGTTCAGTACGTACTCAGTGGCAGAGTGGAAAAATGCGTTCACTTGAGATCGGCCCGGTGCGTTCAGGGGTCTCTTCCATGTATGGCTCCCGCTGACGTAATCTTCCTATTGCTCATTATCGCGCTCGATCCACCTCGGCTTGGACCCGTAAAAAAATAAAAAATGATCATCAACGAGGACTACATCGACGGCGACAATGGTTGACATGGATCCATATCCTCCCCCTACAGGTGGAGCCTCGCTCCTTCTATCCTTCCGGATGCACACCAAATCCGTTCTCATCATCGGTGGTGATGCTCTGGCAGCATCCAGAGCCTTTTCAGCCCTCGAAGCCGATGCGTCAGTCAAAGTTCTCGTTCAGGGTGGACTCGGAGCAGCGTGCGAAGAGCTTCGGTGGAGAGCTGAGCGTGGCCAGCTCGAGGTGTTTGATTGGGCACGGCTCCCCGTTCCCGAGGCCTCCTGTGACGCATTTTCGGACCTGAACAGCGACATTGTAGCACTCGAGAACTACATCTCCAACAAACCCATTTCTCTCCTATGTGTTACAGATACCACTTCTACGCTCCCCTCTGCCTCAGCTGCGCGCGTTCGCGCAACCCATATCGCCAATCTCTGCCGTAACCACCGTATTCCTATCAACGTGACGGACATGCCAGAACTCTGCGATTTCTCGTTCACGGCGACGCATCGTTTCGTAGATTCAAACTCTTCGTCAAAGAGTCCTTTGCAGATTGGCGTAACGACGAATGGAGAGGGCTGCAGGCTTGCGGGGAGAGTGCGAAGAGAAATCGTTGCAGGCCTATCGAAAAACGTCGGTTCTGCGACGATCAACGTGGGGCGGCTACGAAAGATGGCGAAACAACTAGCGATGGAATGCAGTTCCCCGGTTGACGTGGCAGATGGTGAAGCAGGTGAAGATTGCGGTATCATGACGCCGAACCGTCCCGTTCCTATACAAAATAAATCATCAGGAACTGCCCCTTCTAATGACAGCAGGGCCGAGGTCGCCAGGCGACACATGCGGTGGGTCGCCCAGGTCAGCGAATACTGGCCTATCTCGCGACTCGCGACGATGGCGGATCACGAAATGAAAGATATCCTGGACGGAGAGGTTGGTATCGCTTCCTCCAAGGACTCTGTCTTAGCCCTCTCCGCGGTCGACAGGAAATCCCAACATGGGCTCGATATATCCCGTCCTGTTTCTAAACAAGGCAAAGGACGCATTTTCCTCGCTGGCTCTGGGCCTGGTCATCCATCTTTACTCACGATCGCGACACATAATGTGCTCACGAAGCACGCCGATATCGTTCTCTCCGACAAACTCGTCCCGGCACCTGTCCTCGAACTTATCCCACCCCATGTGGAGGTTCGTATCGCGCGCAAATTTCCTGGAAACGCGGATGGCGCACAGATCGAAATGATGGAGGCAGCCGTAGAGGCTGCAAACCGTGGTCTAACTGTCGTACGAGTATGTCCCGTTCACACCTCACCTCACGACACTATTTTCGTATTGACCCATTCGATTCCGCCCTCGCAGCTCAAACAAGGTGATCCAATCGTATACGCCCGCGCTGGGGAAGAACTCGCCTACTTCCGCGCACACGGCTACGCGCCACTGATCCTTCCTGGACTTTCATCTGCCCTCGCGGCACCCGCTTGTGCTGGCATCCCCGTGACGCACCGTGGGGTCTCAGAGTCATTCGTCGTGTGCACTGGCGTCGGGAGACAAGGCAAAGAAGTCGCGCTCCTAGGGTACGACCGTGCCCGTACTCTCCTCATACTCATGGGCGTCGCCCGACTCTCCGAGGTCATTCGTGCCCTGGTTTCATCACCCGCGTCGGGGAGTGGCGGACGACGCGATGGTCCTGCGTACCCTCCGTACACCCCGATTGCGATCATCGAGCGTGGATCGTTGCCAGATCAACGCGTACTCGTGTCGACGCTCGAGGATGTGGAGAGTGCATTGGCAAGTATTGGAGAACAACGACCACCTGGGATGATCGTGATCGGGTGGGCCGTACTTGCGTTTGGAAGGAGGGGGGGTGAAGGTGGGGATGCTGGAGAAGGGGTACTCGAGGATATCGATGAAAAGGGGCGAGAAGCGAGGGATCGAGAACGAGTCGCGCGGTGGCTGGGTGGGAGGAAGTGGGATGTTTGGGAAGGGATGGGTGAAGGATGGGTCGATCTATGACACTGAAATACCCCTCCCTCTCCCCCCAAAAAACCAAATGCACGAAATTGCGAGCAATTGATGTATTACTGACGACGACGAATACTAATGGATGCCCTCTGACGAACGTTGGAAAGGTACCTGCAGAGTTTTAGCCCAGTGTTACCACTGGTGGTGGTTGATGATACTGCTACATACTACATAGAGTGATTCACCCGACATGCCAATGTGACATCTTCCGGACGCGGGAAAATTGTCGTTCGCCACCGCACACCTTCGGCCGAAATGGTCACCTCCCCACTCGATCTCGTTCATTGTTTCCTAGTATGCGGACCTTCAAGCTTCAAGTTTCGAGACGTTGTCGGGCATCGGATGGACTTCACCATCCCTGGTTCACTGGTGTTGGTATTACCCGAGAACTATTATCATCCATCATGGTTTACAGGTGTTAGTGACCCCATGGTCACCTTCAAAGAGGGCCAATCTCGAGGACTTGTTGCGGATGCATGTCGCGCGTCCGGAAGGTACTGAGAACTAAGGTAAATTAACGGCGGGAGAAGAAGCGCAAGGGGAGTCGATGTACATATCTCGAACGATTCAGAGCAGACAGACTTCCCAGATCGTCTGATTCTAATATTGAACCTTTCGGACGCGAGCGCTTGTCGCCTCACGCGAAGTTGCACCACGTCCTGGACCTCTCGTTCAATTAGCATATGAACGCCAATTACAGGTATTCTAGAGCTTTTCCCACACACTCATCTGCCTGGTGGCCAACCTTCGCGAGGCAGTCGAAACCATCGTTGAGCGGGAGCCTGAATCCCATGAGTCCACATGGATTAATCATGACATCTACTACAAACATGCACGATACACGTTGCATTCACCTACATATTCCAGATTTCTTTCGCACGAACACAGTCACGTTTGACCACTGAGGTGAGTTACCCTCTGCGCTACGACACGTTTCATAGGTCGACTGACCTGTCTCGTTTAGCTTCGCTCCGCAACAATACACAGTGACTCACCAGCCATATACCCCTCCCCTGAAACGTCCCTATCTCACGGCGGACCATCTGATGGAGGAATCAGACGCTCCTCAGTCAGAAACGCTGTCAACTGCGCTCGCGTCTTTTCGAGCCAATTCCCATCCACCTTCACCCGAACGCAAGTATCCCTTCAGCGAGGTTGGATTCTTACTGACCTTTGTTTAGTCTGGCGCTCGGGTCCGTATGCCCCTGAGATGTTTGCCACACATACTGCAGGACAACATGTGGTTGGTCTCGTTGTTCTCGGTGGGTTACTTCGTGGGTCTTGCCTGACGGCGTATTTACCTCAGCACGGGCCTATGATAGATGATGTTCTCTACGTTTGGCGCTATGATCGACATCCTGAGGGTTCGATTCAGTGTTTCACCCTCAATGTCATTCGAGATTGTCCTCGATTCTTGGTCGTCCTCGCTATGCAACGCTTCGAGGATCGTCACAGGGGCCATCATCCCAACATTGATCCAAAGTTCGGGACCACGACGCCGTCTTACACGACGACCCTCCGTGAGGAGATTGACATCACCCTGGCACTGTCTTCGGAGGATCGCATGACACACTCCGGTCTTAATGGCCGGGCTACAAATGTCTTCCCTACGACGAGCAAGGCCGTTCCCATCGACGATGGTTTCGTCGCCAAAGTCTTCTGGACAGAAGAAACGCGCAAGAGTGAGCCCGACATTTTGAATACAATATACGAAATTGCAGAGGGCAACGACGACGTCAACGTTCATGTCCCGGACATGGTGTGCTCTACGACATATCCATTCACCTCCACCTTCGCGATTGGAAAGTGTCTCGGCCTCGAAGCCGATGGATCTCGCGTTCTACACCTGATCGTCTTCCGGAAACTGAAGTCGATCACCAAGCTTGTCGGGGATGAATTTTTGGATGCATGGTTTCAGACGGCGAAGTGTGAGTCACCACGACGACCCTCCTCACGGAGGGTCGTCGTGGTCCCGAACTTTGGATCGATGTTGGGATGATGGCCCCTGTGACGATCCTCAAAGCGTTGCATGGCGAGGACGACCAAGAATCGAGGACAATCTCGAATGACATTGAGGGTGAAACACTGAATTGAACCCTCAGCCTGTCGATCATAGCACCAAACATAGAGGAGATCGTCTACCACAGGCTCGCAGGTAAATACACTGTCAGGCAAGACCTCATGGAGTAACCCACCGAGAACGACGAGACCAATCACATGTTGCCCTGCAGTATGTGCGGCAAACATCTCAGGGGCATACGGACCCGAGCGCCAGACTAAACAAAGGTCACTATGAAGCCAACCTCACTGAAGAGATACTTGCCTGGTTCCGGTGCGGCTGGTTGGGAATCGGCTCCAGAAGACATGACTGCAGTTGTCAGAGTTTCTGACCGGGGAGAATCTGATTCCTCCATCAGGATATGGACGTTTCGTGGGAGGGGTATATAGCTAATTAGTCGCGGCGTACTGTTGCGGAGCGAAGCTAAACGAGACAGGACACTGATAGGTGTCAGTCAACTATAAAACGTGTCGTAGCGTAGAAGGTGTAACTCACCTCGGTGGTCAAAGGTGACTGTGTTCGTGCGAAAAAAAAACTAGAACATGTAGGTGCGTGCAGCGTGTATCGTGCATGTTCGTAGATGATTAATCCATCATGGAATCATGGGATCCTTCCCGCTCAATGACGGTTTCAACTCCCTCGCGAAGCTTGGCCACCAGGCCGATGAGCGAGTCCAGATTCTCCCCACATTCCCTCACGAGGTACAGTTCGCGGTTCTTGCAAAGTCGATCATCTTTCAAATCATCCGCGGCATCAGCTATCTCCATGGCGAGGACATTCAGATGGTCGCCCACTGGGACACAGCATCCTACCCACTCCCTTCATCATTCCGCAGGGAACGCGAGGCGTGCCAACTGAGCGATCCTGGCCTGTACGTCTCTCTTCATTTCCTTCCCGTTTTCCAATGTTCTTTGCAAGTTCTTCGTATGTACTGGCCAGTCATTTTTCAACGACAACCTGGAGGTGATCGTGATCGGGTAGGTCGTACTTGCGTTTGAACGGAGGTGGGGTAAAGGCGGGGATGGATGCTGAAGAAGGGGTGCTCGATGAAAAAGGGCGAGAAGCGAGGAGTTGCGCGGTGGCTTGGCGGTCGGAAGTGGGACGTATGGGAAGGGATGTGTGAAGGATAGGTCGATCTATGACACCCTCCCTCCCCAAAAAAAAAACGCGCGACATTGCGAGCAATGGACGACGACGAATAATGGATGCCCTCTGACGAACGTTGGAAAGGTATACTACCTGCAGAGTTTTAGCCCACCGGGGTCACCACTGGCGGTTGACGATGCAGTGCTACATACATAGAGTGATTCACCCGACATGATATGATGTGACATCTTCAATCAACACCTGATGGCATGATGGAGAGAACGATCAAAGGTGGCTATTCCCAGTAACCTTGGCAAGTGGCATAAAAATCCCGAGCAACCAATAGGCAACCTGCCTGATCTCACTGGTCATGATCATCAACTTGAAGCACTGCAAGTAAGTAAGTAAACCGCAGTTGCGACAAATCATCGATTCATCATGAAACGTTGATGCCAGCAGCAACAACGCCAAAAATAATTGATTGGTTTCTCCTGTTTCATGATCGTTGATGGCAATCTTGATCTTAGTAGAGCCCTGCACGGCCACGACAACAATCCTTGATGGCGTGCTTGCACAGGATAGTGGAGGAGCCTGAGTCTGCGGTCCTTTTTGTGCCCGCCTGAGGAGTATAAATACAGCTCGACCCTCGTTCGATCTTCACTCATCATCAACCCCCCCGTAAACCAATCGACCAGTGAGTCCCCTCCCCCCGCCCCCACTCCCCCAAAACCGTCTCACCACTCACCTCCTTTCCCAGCTCCTCCTCCCCCCATCCAACTTTCCAATCCACTCAGCACCAAACAATGTCCACCACCATTCTCCGCACCGACCGCGTCCGAATCATCGTCTCCTTCAAACGCGCTCAAGGCGTTTCCAAAGAAGAGTTTGAAACCTTTTGGTTGAACGAATACCCCACCCTTTTCAAATCCCTCGAGATCGCAAAGGGAAAAATTCTTAAATATGAACAGGTTCGTTTCCCCCTCTTCCTCCCCATCGCGTGAAACAAACCGATCATGACAGTCCCACGCAAACGACAACGCGAACAAAGACATCTCAAGCGTCGGTCTCACAATCTCTCCATTCGACGCACAAATGACGATCGAAGCCGCCACTTTTGAAGATCTCACCGCCGTCTTCACAAGTCAAGAATATCGCACCGTCGTCGGTGCTCCTTCTGTCAAGTACTTTGAACGTGGTGGTCAATTCTTTGCTGCAAACTTTGCGACTATCCTTGAGAACTAGGAGGATATGATTGAGGTGTGCAGGCTTTCTTTGAATATGGGTGTATGTTGCGCCGGATCCATCGCCTGGGGTATCGAGAGAAGAAGTTGGGATGTTTGGGGTGTCGTGTTGGATTAAATATCATTATTGCCTTGTATAACACAAACTTATGGCCGGTATTCGTTGTTGGAAAACTTGGGAAATTCGTCACTCTTGAGATGCAACGTTCAATCGAGTGGTTACTGTGGCTCAAAACGGCGACGCGAGATACCCGTTTTCCATATTCGATTACAGATCATCGATCAGCTATATACATTGATAGATCAAGCCTTCTGCGACGAGCGCCTTGCGAACTCGACCAATGCCCTAGAAACGCCAATGCATCAGCAATGGTGCCCCTTACTACGAAAACAAACATGCGAGAGCATAACCAAAATAAAATAAAAAAAGACTCACCGCACGGGACGACCTGTCATGCCCTTCTCCTGGTATGGTGTTGGCCGCGTGAACTATACAAGTAATTCGTCACACAGGTCAGAGTCCGCGCCAGATTATCAAAACGTGAACGCACCTCCATCGTTCCCGCAATATCGAGATGGGCCCATCGAACAGCAGCTTGCGCTTCACCCTCTTTGGGCTCGATACCATCCACGAACGCTTTGAGGAATAGAGCGGCCGTACACGAACCGGCAGGCCTGCCACCAGTCTGGGGAAGGGAAAAACCGTATATGAGTCGGACGATCAAAGACGATTGGCATCGACTCACGTTGCACAGGTCGGCGTTGGAAGAGTATATCTGTGGGCCGTAATCCTCATCCAGAGGCATACGCCAGAAACGGTCATACTCGGATTCACCAGCAACGTGGAGTTGTTGCCAAAGTTCGTCCGATGTCTGAATTCAAATGAGATCAATCAATCAGGCAGCGAGAACGATTCAGGGAGTGACATACAGTGAACACACCGCTGTAGACGTCGCCCAATGCAATGTCCATGGCTCTGCGGAATACATTGGTGGTTGATTCATGTCAAGCAAGGATCATAAACATACCCAGTCAAAGTTGCAACGTCAATGATGGTGTGTGGCTTGAACTCGGTTGAGGCATAGTACAGTCCATCTTCAAAAAGATGTGTCAGGTCCAGTAAAACAGCAACGAGGAAGACCTTACCAGCAAGGATCAATCTGCCCTCAGCATCCGTGTTGTCGACTTCGATGGATTTGCCGTTCATTGCGTAGATCCTGAAATATAACGCTTAGCCGAGCATACTTGTGCGTACGAAAGGCCACCAACACATCACCCGGTTTGTTCGCACTGGGACCCGGCAAGTTCTCGCAGAGAGGTGTCACAGCGACAGCGTTGATGCTGTTAAGGAAGCGCATTCAGTTGGGTTACTGAATACAGTAAGGACAGAAACGCACGGGAGCTTGAGCTGGGCAATCGCCAACATAGATGAGACGACAGTGGCAGCACCACCTAGCACGCAATTGAGCTTTGCTACAAGCATTCCAAAGAGGTCTTACCCATGTCACCCCGCATCAGCTTCATGCCCTTTAGACAGACGTCAGCGACCTTTGGAACACGGACGAATCAAGTGACATACTGCACTGGACTTGATACTGATTCCTCCAGAGTCGAAGGTGATACCCTTGCCAACGAAGGCAATTGGCTTATCTTCAGGGTTAGGAGAGCCTTTGTAGCGGCTAGTCATGGTCAGCGGGGGACAACTGATGCGACAAAGATACACACATTTCAAGCAACTTGGCAGGTTCATCGGTACCCTTGGTGACCGAGAGGAATGTTCGCTGTGCACAAGAAAGGTAGTCAATGAATGAACTGAGAGATCCCGGTGACGAGACGTACCATCCCCTTTTCAGCTGCCCAAGCTAGAAATTCGATTAAATATAGAGTGATGGGAAATCCATCAATTCTGTCATACCTTCGTCACGCACGATGACCTCGACGTTAGCGAGACCTTTGAACTCCTCTTTGGCACGTTCAGTGAAAGCCTAAAGTGGGTGTTAATTTGAATTCTGGAGTGCGACGCGTATACATGCCGTGGGAGTCATCATGTTTGCAGGCAACTCCATGAGCTGGGAGTGGTCGTGTGAGAGAGGGGAGGACGTAGAGAGCGATCAGCTTACGGTGCGGGCCAAGTTCTGAGCATTGGCGTAGATGGCGCCACGTTCCCAGTCTGAAGTCTTAACTTCTGGACTGATTTTGAGTTTCGCAGGTGCAGGTTCCTTTCCACGGGGGTCGAATGCAGACGGAGGGGACGTCTTGAGAGTGAAGTCGTACAATGCGAGGTGGGCAGCGACGGCTGTGACAATGTATCAGGTACCGTACAACAGTAGAGAGTATATCTTACCTGCTGCATGGGGATCAGCTGAAGCATCGATGACCGCATCAGAGACACCCTCCCCGAGGGCCTTGACGCTCTTCACGCCGCTTCCAACAGCCTTTCGAACGATCTCACGACGAGCATTGCCCGTCTTCGTATCGAAAGCATCTCCAAGAGACACGAGTGCGGTCACGTCCGCAGCACCGGTACCATAGAAAATGTGTGAAGTACCGACTTTCGCTGGTTTCTGACCCTGGGGAACGGTAGCCCACAAGATCGTTGGGTTGACCTTTGTGGGTGCGTTCGAGCCAGTGTTTTTGGGGTCGAGAGGGAGAATGTAAGCTGTTGAAGACATTGATCGTAGTAGACTTGATGATCTCTGTGCGCTCCGCGACACCAGCCTCTGCAGAATATGTACCATCGGGTCTCGGATGTCGTTTTCCGTAACAGAAAAACGACCGCATGGTTCGCCCGATGTTATTACCAAGCAACCACAAACACAATGTAGGTCGACGATGGCCTCAATGTTCGATATTGATCCATTCAATGTCCAAAAAATACTCGGTGGGGCGAGGGAATCCTGGTTTTCTCTTTGTTAACCAGTTTGAGATACTCAACATTGTGCCTAGCAGTCTCGTCACGAGACAAAGGCGTCCACAAGGCACCCTTCTCCATGTGGTCACCCACATATTTTGAGTGATATTTTAATCTTCGGTAAGTCAGGAGATGGGTTGTGGGCGTCGCTCATTCGATTGTGCCACGGCATACTTGGTTCGTAACACGTGTCGCTACTCGCCAAGTGCCCCCACTCTTTGTGGACATGCCATTCAAAGCCACTCCACACCAAACCGGGGAGGGCCCTGTGGAACAACGAAAGAGAATGTCTATAAGACTCGCCCTCGCTCCGTTCCATTCAACTAGATCATCCGGCGTACATGGAGTCAGCTACTTCAGGCCCCGCTCAACCTCTTGGACGTGAAGACGAGACATTGCCTCCACCCCGCGCCTGCGTCGCATCCAGTTTGGACCGCCTATTTCAACGGATGAGAGATACATCTAACACCCAAGGTCCCCCGACCAACCACGAACAACCATCGGAAAGCTCCCATCCTCTCCGCAGGACTTCATCCAGCGCCTCCCTCGCCACCATTTCCCGGAAAAGGATAAATCAGATGGGTCCTCAGACTAGTGGCTCGAAACCACAGCATGCCACCAAGAAGCAGAGGCGATCGCCGGGAAATAACAGTCGCGAACCCTCGCCCGAGCTTACATCTCATTCAGAAACTTCGCCTGGAAAGAGACGAGCTAGGAACGGACGGAAGATGTTGCGTGTCATGGCAGACACATCGGATCGGGCTGAAGAGCAAGACATTTCGGATATCAGTGCAAGGCTCCTCCAGACGGCCCCCACCGCTGCTTCGGCACTGGAACCATCCTTATTCTCTTGTTCGCCCGACGGCGCTTCGTCAGTGGGCAGTAACGCACCGTCGAAGAAAGTAGAACAACATCGCCAAGAGTATAGCTTCCCCACCAGGAATCTCAAGCCGGGAGCACATATCGACGACGAACCCGAGAACACCTGCCGGTTGCCACAGATTGCAACCGTTAGTATCAACGATCTCTCCCTGATCATCCGGCCTTACGAGCCTGACCTCACAATCTGGGATGGACACAAGGCGTCAGTCATCCCATCATCTTGCCAGTTATCAACCCCCTGACGAAACTCTGCCTGCACCCGTTCATAGCTCGCATCATGTATTCAAATGCCACCTCTTCTTGCGGTGTACAGCTCAACCGTTCGACCTGCTTTCGCTCCCTGACGTACGCCGTATCGAGATCGTCTGCACTACCCTCCCCATCGCTCGAGGCTATGCCGTACGACCCCCCCAGCTCCTTCAAACCAGCTACAAAGGCGCACGCGTCAACGTCCCTACATCCACCGACAAACCCGCCGAAATAGACCCCGAGAACGGCATACACGTGTCAAAGACATGGTGCGCAACGATGGACGGCGACGGGATGTGGGGGTGGTACGTCGTGGCGTTTGTCGCCGTCCCTACCGGAATGTTCGCCAAGATTGAGTATCGGCGGTTCGAGCTTGTTGCTCATTTGTGGGTAGGGGAGGACGTGCTCAAGGGTGCGTTGACGTTTGGTATGTCGATGCTGTCTCGCGAAGTGGGTATGAAGTGAAATGCACTCTTGAACACTTGCTGGACATTCGTGCTGGCTTCTGGGTTAGGTGATACATATTCAGATCGGTTGGTTCTTGATATGTTTGGCATTGATGAGAATGTCATAAGTTTAGTATTCTCAATGTAGCAAAGGTCTGCTTATATAATAAATTTGGGAGCAGTACGTAACCAACCCCCGGCCAAGACCACAACTTGTCTGTTTTTTCTGCAAAGTTGCTCATCGTGCACGGCAGCGACCACGACCACGACGAGGAGGACAACGACGACGACGACGGCTCTTCCCTATGGGCGACAAACCAACTCAGTTTTCCGCCTCAAAGCTCGGGGAATACACCGTCATTGGTGATATCGCCGAGGGCACTTTTGGCAAGGTCAAGAGTACGTCCTTATGCTCATCTCGATCGCTCTCTGTCTCCGGTTGATGGCCCTCATTTTCTACCAGTGGCAACCCATACAATCACCGGTCAAAAAGTTGCTATGAAATATATCTCAAAGGCTGTCATTCACATGACCAAGACCAAGACCCGTGTCCAGCGCGAGGTCGAGTACATGCGGACCCTTCGGCATCCACATATCATCAAGCTGTATGTCCATTCGCACAGCACGTCCCATCGCACATACGTGACCCCAACAAATGTAGATACGAGGTCATATCTACCCCTACAGATATCATAATCGTTCTTGAATACGCAGGTGGCGAGCTCTTCAACTACATCGTCTCCAACGGTCGAATGCCGGAACCACGCGCTCGGAAATTCTTCCAACAACTCATCTCCGGTATCGAGTACAGCCACAAATTGAAGATCGTCCACCGAGATTTGAAGCCGGAGAACGTCCTCCTCGATGATGACCTCAACGTCAAGATCGCCGATTTCGGTCTTTCGAACGAGATCAAGGATGGCGACTTCCTAAAGACGAGCTGTGGCAGTCCAAACTATGCCGCTCCGGAAGTCATCCGTGGCGGTCTATACACCGGTCCCGAAATCGACGTTTGGAGTTGTGGAGTTATTCTTTATGTCATGCTCTGTGGGAGGTTGCCCTTCGAGGACGAAGATGTCCAGACGCTCTTCACCAAAATTAGCCGTTCGTAGATTTCTCCTTTACACTCATCGGCTTCTCGTTCTGACAATCCCATGGCTACGATCGCAGAAGGAAGTTATCACATGCCGAGTCATCTCAGCGCCGATGCAAGAGGTCTTATCAACGCAATGCTTGCCGTTGATCCTGTGAAACGAATAACCATCCCCGATATAACCCAGCACCCATTTTTCACTACTGACCTTCCACGGTATCTGACACCTCTTCCACCTCCCCCCGGCCCGGTTCTCCCCACTCTGTCGTCGCTTGTCACACCTGCCAAGGTATTGGACTTTGAGATCATCGAAGGACTTGGCAGGATTGAGGAGGATGTCGTTGACGAGCTTGCGTTGAGGATGGAAGGCGTTGACAAGGAAGATATATGGGAATGTCTACGGCGAGACGATGGTGTTCAGGGGAACGCCGTCAAAGTGGCGTACATGCTACTTCGTGATAAACGCCGAGCTGGAAGAGACTGTGAGTGCTTCTCCTGTACGTGTATCCCCTGGATCCTAACTCGTTGTTCAGTGGCAGAGTTCGAGGAACAAGAAAGGGATGCCAAGTTGGCAGCTATGGATGTAAGTCCTCCATGACTTCTTCATGTTGGTTCTCCCTCATACGTCGATTGTCAGCCCAGAAATACCATGTCGCCTACCGCGTTGTCGCCCGCGAGTGACATGGAAAACAATCCATTCGAAGCTGAATTCAATGGTGACTCTGACGACGACGAGATCGACGACGGTCTCGATTTCTCAACCCCTCCTATCGATGGTGAAATCAACAACTTCGCCGTCCTCAACTCATCTCTCCCCTTGGCAGACCAACCTCCCGAACTACACCATCTCGCCTCTTACGCCAACGCCAAGCGTACATGGCCAGCTGTGAAGGAAAAGAAACAGCATCGAACGAAATGGCACTTTGGTATTCGTAGTCGGTCACCACCGATGGAAGTTATGCTGGAGATATATCGAACGCTGAAGACGTTGGGGATGGAATGGAAGGAAAAACGGAATCTTGGTGGTTTGGGTGGTATCCGACCACAACGGCAACGGTCGAATACGAATGGTGTGAGGATTGAACGAGTCAAGGAGCTTGATGGAGACTCTGTCGATCTGCGCGCTGCTGCGAGCGTGTATTTCGTGGAGACGAGAGCAAGGATTGAAGATGTCGTGGTCCGTCCATCTTCCCTCACCCCCCTACGCATTTTCGAAATCGAATCTGATCCGTTTCTCTGAATTTTAGGTGCTCATGAACCTCCAGCTCTATATGGTCGACTCGATAAACTATCTGGTCGATTTCCATCATAAGAAGACGTACAGGGCGTCTACAGAGTCGTGTGCTGGTAAATTCGATATGGCCAACCCTGAGACTGTTCTCCCTGAAACAAGCTCTGATGGACGATCGATCAAGGACGGTCATGCAGTCAAGGAAGATGAAATCGTCTCTCCATTCGTCTTCATGGACGTTGCCTGTCGTCTCATTCTCGAACTCGCTGGCGGGGGAGAGTGAACGCCGAACCTCTACCAACGGATTCCCACTGCTCCGACGACACCCACCCACACGGCCCACACACGGATCGCAAAACGAAAAAAGAAAAAGAAAAAGAAATTCTTAGATACCGAAACATCTCGTTTTTTTTTTTTTCGTTCGTTCGTTTTGTATCACGGTTCAGTTTTATTAACGATAGATCTCTGCTTTCGTCTTGTTTGTTTGTTGTTTACTAGTCATCGTTTCTTCTGCTGCTGCTATTTTTTCCCGTCATAGCCGTCACCTCGTTTCATATATCTTTCTTTCTTGCACACTTACCCCCCCTCACCCCCTCTCCAGCATGTGTACTATTACTATGATCTGCTTGGTTATGTACTCACGATATCATCGGGAAAGAATTAAAAAAATTTGTCAACGCTATCTAGATGTCTGAGTCTTTTCGCTCTGGATTCTGAAAAAATCTCTCAATAAATTTGCTTGCGCCATATGATATTGCATCTTCGTGCAACTGATGGATGCTTCACGATAACTTGGTAGCTTTCTTGTGCACGAGTCCTACACTCGTTTTTCTTGATAGAGAGCGATGATATACATAGATCCTGTCAACGACGCGTTCGTGTCACCGCCACCCGCGAGAAAACCCCAAGCCCCGTGACCGAACCCCAAACATCGGTTCGTTCATTCATTCATTCGTTCCCCCTTTCACACCTGGCCATGTCCATGTCCACCTCGATGCGTCGCGCTCAAAGTGTTCGAAACTACCACCGAACATCTCTAAACCTCGGTTCAGACGATCTAGGTACGCTTCGAGAGAGCGAAGAACGTCAAGGAAGCGTCGAAGACGGTCTACGCAAACAAGTGTTGGAGAAAGATCGAGAGAATGACAAGGTATGTGTGTGTGTATATAATGTCGTCGAGGTTTTCGTACTGATGGGAGTTTTTTCACGTGTTCTTTTGTCGGTTTACTTTACTTTTACTTTTGATATATATACACTCCCCATCTATACTTTTAATCGCGGTGGTGGTGCAGTTACAGACGACGATCGTAACGCTTCAAGCTCAGCTTGCACAACGTCCGCCCATCGAGACGATTCAAGAACTTGAGAAAGAATACAGAAATTTAGATCTCATTCTTCAAGGCACTCAACGCGAGAACGAACGATGCATGGCAGAACTTGAAAGGTGAGTTTTTTTCTTTTTCATCGACCCACCACCCTCCTCCTCCCCCTATCACAATCCTCCCACCCCGCTCCGAATCGTTTCACCACTAAAAACCGAGTACGTTCCATCACACACCACACAAAAAAAAACAGAGCGAGAACACGAGAAAAGATGCTCGAACAGGCACTTGCAAAGTTGGCAGGTGAGAATTGGCAGGTGAGCTCCACATCGGTCTCGTCTCCTTCGCTCGATCGTGCTCGTTTCACTTGTTCATGCACGACCGACAGTCCGTCCTCGATATCAACCCGCCGCCCACTTCGTCGACGTTCGCTACTCGTGCGGTCATGGGATCTTCGCTCTTGAGCAAGACCATTATTCCTCCTCATCCTCATCCTCATTCATCATCTGAATCCGCCGAGTCAGCAACCCCGGCGTCTCAAGCTTCCATCGAATCTACGATTTCCCAAATGGAACAGATCCGTCTTTTGGTTCTTGGCATGGAACACCGCATGCAAGAACGCGAGGAGAAGTTGACGAAGACGGTAGAACGTGCGGAGGCTCAAGAGGTCAAGTGTGAGGGTCTGCGAAAAGAGATGATACCCACCAAGGTGGCAGCCTGAATGGTCATCGCAGAGACTATCAAAGCGTCGGTCGTACTCCATGTTCATGCCATCCAGATCCCCCTCATTGTATCATAGCCTTTACATATATATCAGTGTACGTCTCCCTTGGAATGGATATTTCGTTTAAATTGTGCCTACTCTTACCTGGCTACTTGCATTTACTACCGCAATCATCTTGTTCACGCGCGCTCAGCTACGTCGACCCCACTGCAAACAACGCGTACTCACCCCCCTCCCAATCAGGCTACTGCCATCGACGAGGATCAGTCAGTGAAACACCTGAAGATCTAATATAACACACTTGTTGACGATATATTGCGACATAATACTAAGAACGGTGCGATGTACAGTAGATGTTTAAGGGACATGCAATGCGATAGCTCAATCTCGGGGTAATGCAATGGATGGATGGAAATACAAGCGAAACTGTAAAAATCGGTAAAACATGAAGCGCACTTCAGCTGTTACTAGCCCAGCCTGGACCAGGGCAAAGTGAAAAAATGAACGATCAGCTGATGGTGCAACGGTAAATTGTAAAAGAAGAATCTCGCGCGTTTTTGGATGAGTGCAAATAAGCATGAATCAAATAACAAAGGATGATTGAGAGTTCGATGCGAAGATTGTTCTGTCGTGCGTAATGAAATACAGACCCAGTGCTGGTGCGGACATAGTGCAGAGTGAAATTGAAGTGAGTTACTTGCGACTTTGATCGTCGTAAAGGATGCGATTGGAAAATGCTTGATTGATATGATGGAGACGGTCGCGGAAGTGTGCAAGATCGATGGCCAAATTGGGGCCCAGTATAGTGCGTAGATTCGTGACTGCTTTTGGAGTTGCAACAGATACCATGAACCAAGGAAGATGGCGGTCGGTATCGAGGGAGATCATTGGGAACTCAATACCCATAGTAGGCGCGCTTGTGAGGATATCAGTCCCAGTCCCAGGGAATCAATGAGACCACGACAGACCATTCTGTCACTAAAAGTACCAGGAGTCAGGATCGCGAACACAGAGATAATGTGTCAAGATCCACGTACAAAAGCCAAATGACCTTCGACCCAGTCTTGCAACCGCGGAGCGTAACGATATGACCTCTGATGCAGTCGTAGAGCATCGTACGCTGATCCTTGTCGGCCTAGAATGCATGACATGACTGCATAACTGTTAGCAAACTAGGCGAAGCATCGCATCTTACCTGAGGCAACACGTTGGCAATGAGCTGACTACCTGTGACGGATAAAGCGAGGTCGACAATCATGGGGCGACGACCGCTATCTCTAATGTCAACGAGACACTCAACCGAACCGAGCTTTACTCACCTTTTGGCAGGTTCACACATCCTCTTCACGATCCTTGCGAGGATCTCCGGACCCGTCTCCTTGAAGGCCTTGGTGATCGACTTGAAACCCTGTTCGTTGGTCGCATAGTCCAGCAAGTCAGTGATCAAATGGTCCAGACACATCTGACGGTGTCTGGGCGATCCATGTTCCAAGACTGAAGAAAGGTACATCAGTCGACATTCCGTAGGTGGGCAAACACTATTTCTCACTGTGTTGGATGCAGTATGATCCCCATTGGTTTTTCGCAATTTCGCCGAAGATGACGGGTCCCTGATTCAAAAGTTCATCTATGATGCCGTCTTTCGCGGACTCTTCAAGGTTCTCGAATGCGTGCTGCGTATGGCCTGAATAACCGCTACCTGCCATGGAGATGGAGATGCCGCACCTGAACAACGAGGGACCCCGTCTCGTGGCATGCGAGAGATGCCCATTTACCCTTAAGTGATTTATTGACGCTGTGACGATATTGAAATCAGCTCGGAGGCTTAATATCGGAAGGTCGACTTACTATGCAAAGATGGGGGGAGCGGGTGGAGTCCAGCTCAGTTCCATGATCTGTGATGGCACTCATCAGAGAATGAAATCGAGCGGAACTGACACGAATACCTTGCTCCAGACATGAGATGCGTGTTTGTTCACCAATGTCAAGGCCGGATCGCCAAGAAGAAGCTCGGAAACAATCAATAACCGAATGTCTTCTTCGCAGTCAAGGGCCTTCTGAAGGACATGGCAGCCATAACAGTTGGTCGCCAGTTCAACTACTCGGCCCCTGTGCAAATTTTCCCAACACGTGAGAAGAAGATAGAGGATGGGGGTTGGACAAACCTCATGCAACCCACGATCTTACGCCGCTCCTCGGCAGTCGCAGCAGCTTCCAGACATCTCTGAACGGCCCAGTTCCCAAACCTACAAGTGCCAAATCAAGATCAGAGACGTCGTATCGTGATGGATGGACGCGATGAAAGGTACCGATGAGACATCATTTCAAAACCACGAGCACAGATGGCATCAATGATCTTATGCCGCTCTTCCAGGTCCGCGACTTTGAGTTTTTGCTGCAAAAAGATAGATGCTTGCTGATCCGATGACTTGATGATGCGTGCCACGAAAACATGATAAGGGGGAGATGAAGAGGGATGAAGGAGTGACAAAAAGTTGATGGGCTGAATGATTAAGGACGCATACATATCAGTCGAATTATGCCTCGAACGAGAGTTCTCGTACCTCGTGAGAATGCATTCCCGTAGACCCTTGACGCAGCCCAAAGGGGTTTTGAGATGGCGAGGTCCTCAAGGTTTCCTCGCCAGGCAGGCCAGTAGAAAATTCGACAATAGGCTTCTCCTCTGCCCTTAGCCAATCTGGGGCAGCCTGTGCCTGCTGCTGCTGCTGGCGCCAAGCCATGGACGAGATACTAGCCAGGTCCGGCCTCCGGACGAGTTGAGGGAATGCACTGTCGTAAAGGGGGACGGTGCCAAGCGCAGGAGAGGTGCTCTCCAAGTACTGCTCAAAGAAAGGAAAGCCGTTCGATGACTGGAGCGCAACCGACGCTGGATGACCAGGAAGGCGCGGAACGGAGTTGTTGGCGCTAGACATAAAGTCGCGCGGCTTCAAGGGAGAGCCAGAATCGAACAAAAGAGAGGATGGCGATACATTAGATGGTACAGAGGGTACGTCGTACGGAGGAGTGACCTTGAGGTCAAACGAAGTCTTCGCAGGAGAGAGATCTGTCGGCGTAAGGAGAGCCGACGTAGTAGAGCTGGGGGATACGTCAGGAGAACCAGACAAATTGGATGCCTCGCCGCTCAAAGACCTAACCGGCTGCTGGTGGCCAGGAACGGGGGAGCTGAGGTTAAGAGCGCGTAAGAGCTGCTCTACATGCTGTAAGATCCCCAAACGCGTCAAAGAGGTGAGTATATGCGCTCAAAATCATAGCAAATCGAGCATACATCGTCCTCAAACTCGGGGGTTTGCCTCTTGCGGCCATCCCCGATGGCTCCGATGTCCCTTTTGCGGGGTGGAGCGACAGGTCCCACGGGACCAAACACGTCGTCACCACTAAAGATTGGATTGAGGCCCCGTACCACTTTTTGCGGGCGAAAAGCCGCCTTTTCTGCATCACGCGCAAACGTATCGATGGCATTAGGCCAAGTAGAGTCTAAAGACTGAGGCTGAGGAGCCCAAATCGAAGCAGCTGTCGTCCTGGATCGCGGAGGACTATAGTCATCTGCAAAAGGAAGGAACGGCTGCGCGTTAGCGGTGGTGGACTGCATCTCTAACCTGTTGGACTTTGGGAAAAACGAGGGGATGGTGGTTGGGACGAAGAAAGAGGGAAATCCGGCCAACGATCTCTTTTATATGGATTTCGAGCTCAGTGTACGAACGTCCAATGTGACGATCGACCAGCAAAGACAGTCACATTCCTTTTTAGGGGAAGATTTGACCTAATTTGGAAGTCTTCTTTGAACCTCCACCCGCCCTGGTCGCTCTTGACAGGCCTTCTAGTACGATGGTATGCAGCCAGTTCGACTATCAGATACCCACCAGAGTTATCAGAAGGCGAGAGCGCGTGTCTCTGTCACTTTGCACTGTCCCATCAGAAAGCTGGGACGTTCCTGGTGTGATGTTCTACCGGGGGATGGAGACAGAGGATGTGAATGCCATCCCTCGACCTCGTCACAATGTCACAAGATCATTGGGGCCTAAAGATCCGCGGTGGAAAGATAAGCCGGTAAGGATGATGACGATGAAATTAGTGAACACTCATAGGACGAGTGGGTTCGATATACCTTGAGAGACTCCTGTAGCACCATTTCATCGGACCCACATCCTTCATGCTTCAAAGCGAACGAGTGATGTGAACCGCGAAAGCAACCTTATAGTCTGTGCACTTGGCAGGGAATAGACCCGAAACGAGTTTCAAGCACGACCACTAGCCTCACTGGAGACATGTCAATTTTGAATATCAATGTCGCCTGGAGTGCTGACGGTGTCGAGCCAGCATGATGCATGAACGCCGTTTACTCGAGTTCGACCAACTATGAACCGGAGATTTCAACGAAGTCTCATAAAATGGAGGGGTCTAGGGTCCTTCTACAGCAAGATGAATGTGTTGCTGCCTACGTTGGTATGTTGTCCCTAGAAATCTTGGCAGTGGCAACCTAAGCAGGGCCCTGGGTATCGAATGAATCTTTGAGGGACGGAAAAATGGAAACCCCTGAAGCTCTCGACTCATCTCTTCCATCGGACCCCGCCGAACAACGGTTCCTCGTTCGGCCGGAAGAAATCAGCAACAACCAGTCCGCTAGAAATATCAGCGACCGCGGGAACGACAACGCAAACTCGCTTTAAATTGGATCTCGCGATTTCTATAGAAAAACGGTGATCAATTGTCTGTAACTTTGGGTAACGTCTCACACGAGGGGGTGGTATAGGGAATGTTTTAACCCGGTGTCTACGCCAACTGCATTGATTTGCCAGTATTTCACCGACCAAAACACCCGGCTGCATACGTCAAGGGGAGAGACGGATGGTGAAAGGGGTGAGGGTTAATCGCGGAAATGAATCAACATCGCAACCGTCTCTCCGACCGGGGGTTGTCCTTGTCAGATGTCGTTTGACACCGAAGAGTCAAAGGCGATGTTCCGGAGCGTGGAAGTCAATCGCGAAGAACTCTCACAAGGGCCATTCCGCAAGGAACGGATTTTCATTCGCACAAGTTCCCTGCGGCGAGATAAGTGCTACTAGCACCTGGCCCATGTTCACGAATGCAAAAGCATTTACAAACGGGTCTGGACTCCCCTGTGATGCCCTGATGTTCGATTGTAGGGTAGCCGGGCCGGGAAATCCATCCCAATCAGGCCTGAATGGCTCCCACGGCGCCACAGAAGTGGTTTTTTCAAAACCTCGACAAGGACAGGATTCTGCTGCGTCTGTCGACAATGTGAGAAAGTGAACAGTTATGTGGCGGATGTATGTCAGGCATCACGTACCGTCAACACGGATTTATATCAGGCATCACGTACCGTCGGCGCCATCGCGAGCATATGGATACACCGAATCACATGTCGATACTTGTCACTGTCAGTAGTAATCTCGACCCAGACGATTTGGTCGACGCCCCGGAAGTTTCCGCGGGGGAAGGTTCGGGTGTCAGTCTGACCGCTTCCTAGAAGGTTCAAGACTACACTGTCAGTGGCGAGCTGCGGATGCGGCGTTTGCTCCATGGAGTATTGAGACGAGAAGGAACTTTATGTGAAGTGTACCATATACCGTAGCGCTTTAAACAGAAGATCCGAGCAGGACACGTCAACGTGTAGACTCCTTGGAAAATGGGGTGCTACTACCGTCAGATCGGAAGAAACAGAGGCAATGCTGAAGATGCGATGAGACCCAAGGGTATTATGGATATGGACACTCGTACCCACCTGCAGCGCAATATGGTCAAAGTGAAGGGTATGATTGAATGGAAAGAAGCGTGGTTGCGTGCGTAAGCAAACAATAAGCCCCTCGTTTCCGAGTTGTGGCGAATTGTACGGTTTTGTCGGCAGTTCAAGGAGACATCCCCACTTGACACTGTGTGACTGTGATTCAGCATGGCGAAGAATGAAAACCATCACACGAAAAAAGCAACGTCAATCATCGTACTGTCCGTTGAGCGCCCTGGCGATAAGACTAACGAGGATCCGTCTCCGTGTAATATCGGCTTACCTCATAATGGGCTATTTGTGTTTCGAAAGCATGGCTTAAGACTCCTTCAGGCTTCAGTGCAACAGAATAAATTGAATGACGGGGACGTTGCACTAGATGTCTGAAAGTAACTTTGACAGCTTGCCCGTCAAAAGGGGCCTGGCAACACGAGTAAATACGCCTCTGCGGCTTGCGTTCCTCAAGAACCCGATCGCGATGTCACCAGTGGTTCGTGAGTAGTTCAGGGGAATAGAATTGGTGACCTTCGGAATCGATGACAGGGGACGACGAGTGTGGGATGGAAGTGCGATCTGGAAAACGAGGAGAGCGAAAATGGGATCGATCGGGGGGATCTGTCCGGCGTAAGAGACATAAGGAGAACCCGGCGGGACCGGTGAATTGATGACGCGAGCAGTTTCCACGACATGCTGGAGTTGGGTATAGCTAGGCACGAGTGGGATCTGACAGTGATCTGACATGGCAAAGGGACTCCAATGAAACGTAGGCGAGTCTCCCTGGACTGCGAGGCAGCGGGAATCGGAAAATGACGAAAAGGATAAATTTGAACCGGATGCGATGTTGGATAGTTGTCAGGTGCGGGGGAGATTCGAATTCTGGACTGCCATGATTGCTGGCAGGAGAAGTTGGTCGGAGTTGGTGCACGGAGATTTCAAACGGCGTTATTGAAGGTGCACAGAACGCTGGAACAGGACTGCCTCAGATGGCAGGCGCTGGGGTGATACCGTGATACCGTGGCAGGAAGTTACGTAGGAGACCCAGCTGTCCTGTCTAGTATGGCGTATTTCCCATCTGTCGCCAGGTAATAGTACTTGATCGGCGAGTCAGGACTTATCCACGCGAGCGGTCACAGGGCAGTCATTCCCGCAATGTGGGCGGCTTCTGCGGCGAAAGAGATGCAGGCGGCGAAAAGAGCGCAATTGCACCATGATGTCGTCAGCTATCTTTTGTTGGGCCATCGACCGTCCCTCCCTCTTCAAAAAAGTTCAGACGGAGGACGCAAGGTTCAGCGTTTGCACGGCGGATGCGGGAGTGGCGCGGAGAGAATGACCGAGTATGGACAGTGGGAGTTGAGTGGGCATGGAGAGCGGTGATGAGGAAGAGGACTAGATTGGGCAACTGTGGTCCGCCAGAGAGTTCGGCAGCGGCGATGGCTGAAAATGGATGATCTCGGTTGGCTGGGAAGGAAGGATCGGAGTGGTGTACACGAGGAGGGACCTGGATGGTACAGCCTGGCTGTGGACAGTTCGACCGCATCTTCCACGAGCGACGGACGTCGGAGTACTCCATAACTATCACGTACGTATGATGTGACCAACGCCGAGCCGGGAAGATTTACGAGTTTAGTTACGGTAGATCAATCGTGCGTCGTCCATCATTTCAGTCGTATTCACGTCCGTACGTATTTGACCTTGCCAAAATCGACGGAGATACTCTCAACACCAAGTAAGTATAACAAAGTTCGTTACTGTCGCGTGTCTACCTTAATACTCCCCCATCTCCTCCTCCTCCTCTTCCTCCTCCCTCCCCCATCTCTCCCCTCATGAATACCCATCCATCCCAAGACTCCCCCATCTGCCGTCTTCCCCTCGAAATTTTGGAGAAAATCGCCCTCGACCTTCATGATGATTCGACCAGTCCGCCGTCCGCCATTCTGCCCCTTCTCCTCACCTCAAAACACTTTTATCTCTCGCTCAGCTACAAGTCGAACAACCACCTCTACGCTCGCATGTTCCGCGCCAACTTCGACTCGTCCGCGTCCACTCGTAGACTCGGCGAGCTCAACGCACCCGGCCTCTGCATACAGCTCCGGGCGTACTGCGATGCCCTCAAATGCATCAAGCGAGGTGACATCTTCGCGGACAACGTTCTCGAGACCTTCTGGAGTTGTTTTTCGATGATGATGGAGAACGACGCCAAGAACCGATTCAGACTCGACGCTGCCGGTCTCCCCGATTTCGTGGACAGATTCGTTCGCGAACGTTTGTACGAAGACAACGTCGGCGGCTGGCCAGCGGAGAATGAGATCAACTCCCTCGCACTGTGGCTGCTCTGGCTCTCCAGCACAGAAGGTGCGTTTACTCAATCACCCTCTGTCGTCACAGCTCAAATCGCCTCCGCGTGTCGCTCAGATCGTCTAAGAGCCGAAACACCTGCTCAGCGTGCTCAGATGACGAAACTCATCTTACCATACGTCCTCATGCCTGTTCGCGTGAGTCCAGCTCCACCACACATTGCTTCACTAGCCTCACCTTGCCTTCCAGTACGCGGCTTACATTGCTCCCCATGTTCACTATTCTCTCCCCCTGGCACGTAATATTCCACAACCCCCTCACTCGTTCTTGACCGTTCATGGTCCTTACCCACAATACCGCGAGGGGTTTTCGCGTCGAGTGTCCTTGTATCATGTTACCGACATCGAAGTCGGTGTCCCGCTCGCGTCTATTGCTGCTAAACTTGTCTATTTCTCTCATCGAGAAGTCTTTCCTGTTGGTGTCCCTCCTCACCTCCCGAGAACTCGTGCGCACGCCTTCCAGCTAGGCCTGAACATGGTTGGGCCAACACAGGAAGACGTACAGGAGCTGAACGATCACAAGGTCGCGAAGCTCGTACCTCGGTCAACCTGGGAATGGTGGAACGAAATCAAGGACTACGACAAGCTCAAGCCGGAAGCGCTTGCTAGGATCGCGCCGAGCACAAGATGGGATGACGACTGGAACCGCCTCGCCGACTGTAATTCCGTCTTCACCCCCGTTTCCCTCAAGCGTACGCACTACACCAAGGGTCTTCTCAGCGGTCTCTGGCAAGGCCGGATGCTGGTACGTCCACTAAACGCTCTCCGTTGTACTCGGATATTCTAACCTCGACACGCTAGCACCCGGACGATGGTCTGTACGGAGCTATCATGCAAACTTCTCAAATGCCGCCTTCCTTCAACGAACAGAGCATGGGTCTCACTGCCGCACCGGTTTTCATGCGGCTTCGCGAATATCATTGTATGGATGTCGAGCCGAACCAGCCTTCGCCTTCCAGTGGTATCCAGAATGCCTGGTTTCACGGCTCGGCACGACTCCATGAGGTTTCAGTGCGTATCCCATCTGTGTGAACGAGATGACATTTGTTGAGCTATTACATGTAGCACGGCCTTGCTATCACGTGTCAGGAGAGGACTTCGTCGTATCGCGAGTACGCACCTGGGGGTCCTGACTTACACGACGAGAGCAAGTGTCGTGGGTGCCAATACCGTGGAACGTCGGAAATGATCTTTCGTGAAGACGACGCTCGTTATCTCGAATACTTGGATGAAGTATTGGCAGAGGAAGGTATGGAAGCTGCGGAAGACGAAGACGACGATATGATGGAGGAGGACCCGAGCGACGCTGACGTGGAAATGACTACGGACGATTCCAACGAACTCATCATCAAACGCAAGTGTGATGGCGTCCTCGATATCGTCCTCGTTGGCGAGGTGCGTAGTGCACAGAGTTTCGCTTATCGAATGTTACTTATTTGCGACCCCCTAGACCGACATCCGGCATGGCCAGGCTTGGCATCACTACCACTTCTATGGGCGTGTGCGTGAATGGGACGGTCTCGTAGCGCTTCTCCGTGTTCCTGTGAGTCATTTGTTCATTGAGAAGATGGAGTGTTCAATATCTGATATCCGCTCAGGCCCCTGGTTCGAACGCTCTCGGTATGTGGATCTTCACCGGCTACGTTGTCGGCGGCCAGAACTTTGTCGGAAATTGGCGCACCACCGCTCATCCAGGCGAACCTGTGACATTCGAATCTGCTTTTGTCATGTCTAAGCGTGACTGACACCCGCATCATCTTGGACATCATCTCGATACCCATGCTTTCATCTTATCTTTCTGTTCTGTATTGTACATACCCCAAACCTCGATCAACGAAATAACGGCTCACACAGCATGTACACATTCGATATCTCCTGTTGATCTCTCAACCTGCTTCCATTTTCATTCATCTTCCGCGATCATTTACTAGTCACACTCACGGGCTGCCCCCCAAATTTCTTTCTCATACTTACATGCATCTCATTGATATCGCCAATCCATCGAAGCCACTCGCACTGATTCCATTGCATAGCATTTCAGATCAGCATCTTCAAAGCTTTTTAGCTTACGTTGTTTACATAGTAGTCACATCTCGAAGTAGTCGACTCATACAGCATGCGCATGAACAGTTTTTTCAAGAACTTTTTTTTTTGGCGTGCCTACCCGTTCTTGTTATCTCTTGATCGTTTCCTGGCCACTTATCCCTTGATATGTAAGTATCATATGGAAATCTGGATGTGACGCAAATAGTATGCGGTTCTGATTCGTGCATGACGTTGACAGCGGGCATCAAAGGTTATAATGGGATCCCCCACATGTCCATGACAGCGAGCCACTGTGGTCAGGCGGTGAGACAGTCCCAAGTTGAAAGTTACTTCTCCCATCCATCCTACCTCGAGGCCCGAACCAAAGATCTCAAATGCGGTTGAATTACGCAGCCACCGCCGCTACTCGTACTACTACTAGTCCAATGGCCCAGAGCCACACGGCGACGACTCACCGAAAGTCGAAGACGGTCATCATAGCAGGGAAACTATTCGATCCCTACAGTCTAAATCTGTTGACGAATCAATTGATCACCGTCGACAATGAATCTGGGCTCGTGTTGGATGTGTCTCCGTATGAAACAGTGATCCAAGAATCGGGACGGGTCGTCCGAATCGTACCAGGGGTGGGAGATGATGCATATTATGCCGACTCCGAGGCCGAGGTGATCGATCTTGGCAAGTTGACGGTTCTCCCTGGGTTCGTCGATGCGCATCTTCATCGTGAGTTCAAGTCGTTGTCGCGCTCGCGTCGATCGAGTTTGGTCGCTCATAGGCTTCGTGCTGCAGTCTTTATACACCCGTATTCTGAGACATCTTGGGAGGACCAATTGACGAAGGAACCACTCACGGAACGAGTCGTGAGAGCGACTGTTCATGCGAAGCAGACACTCATGGCGGGGTTCACAGCTGCACGGTACGTCCCCTCCCCCGCTCCGTTTTAACTCACACTGGCAACGCCCGCTCATCCTGATCCGTTCTTCCTTCTTCATGGGGGTTTAAATAAATAATCCGTGCCGTGCTTCTCCTCCGCGATGACGACGTCGGACGTAGTGACCTAGGAACCGAGGGCGCTGACGACGCAGATATTGCGCTTCGGAAATGTTTATCCACTACTGGTGTGGGCAAGGATAAGGAGCCGCTCATACCCGGCCCGAGGTATTTTTGTGCATCGAGAGCCATCGTTCCCACTGGCAGCTACGGTACGCATGTTTTGTACTTTGCATTTTTCGCATCAACGTTCGGTTTTTTTTTTTTTTTTGCATTGGCAATCCCCGTCAAAGTTCTCCTTCTTCTCGAAGACTTCCTTTCGTTCTGGATTGCCGTGACCCCGTCCGGTCGGGTTTTCCCATCCTTATCCCCAATATCGTTTCCCCCCCACCCATCGACATGCTTTTTTCACAGTGCCCCACTCACGTCTTATTGCCAACTTCTTTTTTTTTTCATGTCCGTGCTTCTCAGGACGTTATGGATGACTATTCATAGAGATATATGGAGACAAGATTTGATGTCGCGATTTTCCGCTCTTTATCTGTCGTACTCCGTCTATTATTATTGATGGCTGATCTTCTTACACTCGTTCGCTGATCACGTAGGCCCCAAGAGCATGATACACGTGAACAAGGAAGGCATCGACGGCGTCACAGGGGCTGAGGTGGCAGACGGCCGCGAGGAATGTATCAAGGCTGTACGGCGGCAAATCGGGGCTGGAGCGGATTGGATCAAGGTCTGTCTCGTTTCTCCCAGATCTAGTGAAAAACGCCCAGGACTGACGAAACGATGGTCCCCCACGTTTTCATGAAATAATGACGCTCGTTCGTGTTTCGTGTTTGCATTTTTTTATTTATCGTCGACCCCCGTCCCTTCTGATACACGTTTTCCCTACGTGGCTGTGTCCTTTTCAATTCGGGGACGAACAGATATATGCAGGTCAGTGGGTCGATATTATTATATTAGATTGAGAGATCGTGCTCGTTTTTTCACTTCTTTTCTCCAATCAGTCTAGACTCATTTTCGGTCATTTCCGCTCACTGATCGTTCTGTCGGTTAAAAAAAAACAGATTACCCTTTTCGTTCGAGGATGTTCTGCGTTTCCACGGACTCTGGACGAGCTTCGATGAGCACTTTTAATTATGAAGAATTGAAGGTGTTAATCGAAACTGCACATCAATATGGAGTCAAGGTAGCGGCGCATGCGACGAATGGGGAGACTATCGCACAGCTTTTAACGCTCTCGGTGGATACTATCGAACATGGGTACGACATCGTTTCCTCGGGCGGTCCGAGGAAGATGCCAGAAGACGTTCAAGATCGCGAAACCTTGCATGCGCTGGCGCAATCGAATACCAAATGGGTTCCGACGCTCGGAGCGTACTATACCACATCTCAGGGAACTGGAGGGATATGGGAACGTGCTGCACGATCGTTCAAAGCGGCGCTAGAAGAGGGGGTGGAGAATATTGCGTGTGGTGGTGATACGGGCGTGTTCGCGCATGGCGGGAACTCGCTCGAGATGTCATTGATGGTTCGATTGGGTGCTGATTGGCGCAAGGTATTACGGTGGGGTACTCTCGGTGGATGGGAGTGTATCCGTTCGATGGACTGGGAAGGATCAAAAGGGAAAACGCGTCTGGCATCCGTTGGCGATCTCGGCGAGTCTGCAAAGATCGTGGGGGACAACGAAGTTCCGTTCGGAGCTGTCAGACGCGGTTTCGCGGCGGACTTGATCGCCACGTCGGGGGATTTCGCAACCGATTTTGATGGCGCGGTGTCCGCGGAGAGCGTGTCGTTTGTGATGAAGGGGGGAAGAGTGTATAAACGTGATGGTGTGTCTGTTGTGTAAATAATGGCGTTGACAGGTCGTCGTTGAAACGGGCGGTACATGCCATTTCATTTTGATCGGTCGTTTCGCTAAAAACGTGATTGGGAACGTGTTGGGTTGGGTGTTGTGGTTATTTGATATGATTTTTTTATTCGCCTTCCCTGTGGCTTTCGCGTCAATGACGTTTCATTATCAGACTTTTTGGGTCTCCGCAACGTCTTGCTTCAGACGGGAGCGTGTCATGGGTCGGAGTGGGGTAAATGAGTTTAAGCTCGGTTGGGGATTGATAGTCGCACTAACGGTTGATGTTATCGTTTAGACTTGATGCCAAGTTGTCCCTTGAACGATTTGCCCCGCCAACTTGCCGCCAACCACTAGACTTGCCTAATGCGTTAGCCGGAGAGCGCGAGAAAGATTTGTCATCAGCTGTATAGCTGTGCTTTTTAGCGAGCAAGTTTTCTCAAGGAGCGTTCTCTTACTTGAACACGTCCACCTTCTTGCGAAACACAAGTCTTTTCTCAATGAAGTTCAATCGCCTACAGATTCCAAGCTATCCAACATGAAAGAGTCCAGTAACGCATCGATACCCCACAAACAAGTCAAGGCCCTCGTTTGGATTTTACACATTGAGGGCCTGTTACGTTCGTGGAACATCAACGGGCCGCGTTCGCTCGCTGCGAGGCTTCGTTATGAAGTTGAGCGGACCAACGAGTGACGCGGTCTTTTTTTCAGTCTCTAATAGAGTTGAGGTCGGTGGGATTATCTGCCGGACTCGTAGTTTTGGGACAGACATTTTTTTTTTGGTAGAACGATGTATATTTTTTTTGGTTGGAATTGATGACTTTTGTTTCGGTTGTCAGAACAAGCCCTGGTTGAAATCCGATCGAGGAACCCCGACGAGGTAGTGGAATGCTAGATGCGACGAATGTCAACTCGTATACCAGTTAGGTGCTCTGTGCGCCGCCACTTGAGAAGGAGCGGCCTGCGACTCTTCGTTCGACCTTGGTGACTTGGTACCGCTGCTCTGACTGCAGAGTTCACTCCAAGTCTCAAGACCACCTCATGACGCTCCCAAGAGTTAGGCGAGCGATCAAGCTCATCGTGAAACCAAAGCCGGCGAGTACCTGAGAGTCGAGATAGACACGCCGCTAATCTAACGGAACCGACAGTCTTTCGAGATCCCGAAATCAGCTCAAGACCCTCTGTACAAGTTTCCTCATGAATATAGTGAGCGATCTCCTCCGTGCATCTCTCTGTGGGGGCTGATTGTGTCGAGGTTTCTACTCTGCGCTCACCGGAACACCGGTGGAAGTTTGGACGACGTTAGCGAGCGGCAGCGCTCAAGGATCCAGGGGCAAGAGGCGCAGGGTATGTCCCTTCGCCGTACTACGTATTTGTGTCCTGCTCCATAACATGTTCACACGCAGGCCCGACTCTTTCAAGGCCCAGATGATACGCTCAGTCCAACTCGAGGCCAACCCTTGGCTACGCCTTCAAGGTCAATTGGAACTGGGCGGTATCTCCAAGTCCCGTCCCCCGCATCACCCTGGGAGCCAGATGTAAGACATCTTTGAGTCGCACATGCGGATCTCATTATTGGATCTTCAACAGAGACATTCAATAGTAGACCCACCGTTTCGGGCGACATCCTCTCCTCGTGGTCCTGGTCGACTTGGGCGCGTCATGGAAGAGTTATGTTTGGCAGTTTTCCGTCCGACGTTGAATGAACATGTTCAATAGGTTTCCGAATGTGTTTGGTGCCTTGATGATTCAAACCCCTGGTATGCAGGCGATACGGTCGTTCGTGAGCGATCTCAGTTGGCGGGTGTTGTTCTTCTTCATATGCGGCGTCAGTCCAACCCTGAATGAATCGTGATGCGCAGGTTGATACCCCTTGCAATACACGATCTTGCATCGCAGAGAATTGTGATTCTCCGAGATCGGGCTGCACCGTGTATTTCGATGCCTTGGAGATGCTCGATGCGTCACGTCCCTGCTCCATATACGACGCTGAAACTCTGGTAAACTTTCTTCACCCTGATAATTGGCGCCTCGTGCTTAATTTTCCTCCCAAGCCCAATGGATATGGTCCGTCGGAGAGCAAGTTAATATCTTTTCCTATTAATTTATCCGGTCACGCCCCCCTCACCTGATTCATCTCATCGCAGCGCTCAGTTTTCAATCCAGGCACCGGATGAAACGTCAAGGTTCAATCTTCCTTTCCTTCGGATCGAAGGACCATCTCCGGATACCAGTTCAATGGCGTCGCCCTCTTCACCGACCTCTCCCTTGCTTTTTTCACGAATTCAATCTGATTCAGATTCCGATCTTGACGGAGAGCAGTCTCCTTTGGTTCGTTTCCCATTGGCTGAAAAAGGACCAGGACCTTGCGCTAGTCGAAACTGGCGTTCGCCCTCGATGATGATGAAGATGACGCCAAATGAAGCGCATGTAGATGGCAGGTGTCGTCCCGTTTATCCGGATAGGAAGTTACCTACTACTATCATCGACCATCGGAGTACCAAGTCGTTTCTCGTCGATTCACGTACGGCATACAACTCAAACAAGCTTTCGCCTCTTAATCGCCCTCGTAAGATCGACAACCAGCTCGTCGGTGACGCTAACGATGATGAAGATCCGGCCGCTGTTCCTCACCAAGTGCGTCGTCGTTTAGGCGAATCCGATTCTACGGAACCGTCCCGGATAAGGAGCTGGGCGAAAGCAAAGCTTGGTCGATGTTGTATTATGGGGACGTTGCGAAAGACGAGGAAGAAATTTTTTCCTTGGGGCGATCGAGATCGGGAAGAAGAAGTTGCAAGGCACGGGGGGAGCGTTGAGAGGATGAGTGGGTGTTCGGAACCAGATCTTGGACCTCCGACTCCTCGTCGACAGTCTGCGCCACTCGTCGGCGTCGCCACCGGTACTATGAACCTGGAGACGCCTCCGGAACTGACCGGGACCCGTAGGCGACTCAGGAAACCGCGTCCGGTGAGCATGTCCGACGCGTTTACGACCGGACCGATATCGACGTCGACTCCGATGCGTTCGATGGGACGACGACGAAGGTCCAAACGCGTTTCCAGGTTCAGCGAGCTAGACTATACGACGATCTTTGCGCCCGACCGATTTTCAAAAGTCTGATGGCGGGCCTGAGAGGTAGAGGTTTCTTCCGAATCATCGAACTAGAGCTGTGTTTTTCAAATTCATGTTTCCTGTTCCACTCGCCCACCCGACACCCAATAAGCGTATGATGTAACGAGTTAATCACCGATGATAATAGCTTAACATGAACCATGTGTTGCATTGTCGCATGCCCGTTTTTGACAATGACTCTGCAGTGTAATGGAGGTTTTTTTTTGGTATTGCGGCGGTGGGTAGTGTATACATGGAGATATAGATCCAACTCCACGGGGTTCAGATATAAGTAGTACCTAGAACAGCTTTTCCAACGGATCGATCACAGTACCCATCTACAGAAAGCAATTCATCAACCAAACGAAAACAAAAAAGTAAACCCCCAACACTCACCTTCTTGACGACACGTGGCAACGTGCCTCGCTGGAATCCCACTCTCGTATTCCACTCGGTACCCAACGGAGCATCCATATGCCGTTCAAACTGTGCATGACTCGAATAAGGAAAGGGAAGATCTTTGACGAGATATTTGGCTGCTTTTTTGTCCCGTTTTTCGGACACGATGACGTGTGCTTTTTTATAATCGGTTCGTGACGTAGGATCGACGCCTGCGATTTTTTTGATGAGGTGAACTTTGGGTGGTTGTTTTTTAGCACCTGAGCCTCCCCAAGAGCCCTGATAGGGGGTTGATTTTGAATGAGTGAGATGAGCGGGAGGAGAGAGAGGGTTGGGTGGATGAGAGTTGGGGAGAAAACGTACCCAGCCAGGAAGGGTCGTGTCAACCTCGTGAGGAGCGTCCGCTTCCGTTTCTTGACGTTTGGCATCTTCAAATGCCTAAGAACGTTCGTTCGTGTAAACACCTCCCTTTGTGTCGAACGGAGGGGGGGGGGGGGTAAGGAATCACTTACCTGTACCACATTGTCCCCAGCGAACGCGAGAGCGACCAAATCACGTTGTTGGAATGCCTGAACGCCCTTGCCAGAACTAGGTGCATTCTTTTTCTCTACCGCTCGTTCCTGTTCGTCAAGTTCACTGTGAGCATCGGATTCGTCGTCGTCGTTTGCGCCTGTTGAGGACGGTTTGGGAACACTTGGTTTGGCTTTGCGTTTGGTTTTGGGTTTACCAGAGGGATCGCTAGGCATCGTGAGGACGTTGTTAGTGTCGATTTCGAGGACTGCGTCGTCCCTTGCGCGCTCCCTCTCTTCTTCCGTCTTCGCAGTTTGTTTCTTGAGTTTGTTGGAAGCCTTGGTCGATGCATCTACACCTTTAGAGACAAGAACTTCGTTTCTCTTCCGTGAAGGACCGGAAGACTCGGAGTGTACCAGCCACGGGTTGGTTATGGGAGCAGAGGAAGTGGGGGTGGGTGTCGGTGTCGATAGGCTTGGGGTGGGTGTAGCTTCGGGTTGATGAATGTCTTGCATGAGATCGGTAGATTGTAAGGTGACGCTGGAAGCGTCTGATGCCAAGGAGCCTAGAGGTCGAAGTGGGATGATGGACGAAGCACCAGGTCGAAACGAAAGTCTTCCACCCATACGTTGTACCATCATTGATTCGCTCGGTGGAACAGTATCCGTTTCACCATCACCATCCTCTTCCTCTCCATCCCCATCGATCGTGAATCCCAACTCCCGTACCAGTTCCTCAGCCTGAGCGTCCACTGCCTGCGCTTGTCTAGCAGCAGCATCACGCATGAACTTCATGTTGAAAACGCTCTTGCTCTTCTTCTCGAGATCCAGACCGTCCGTATCCTCGTCGTCCTCTGCACGCAACGCAACCAGTTCTTCGAAACCGCCACGCTTGATTCCTTCCTCGTCCAACCCCTCGTCCTCCTCCTCCTCATCGCTGTCGCCATCCACGTTATCATCATCCTCTCCACTATCATCCCCACGTATTCGTCTTCGAAGTTTTTCTCCCCGTTCAAGCATTTGATGAATAGCCTGACGTTGATCTTGATCAAGGTCTTCACGACCTTGCATCGCTTTTGCCCACTTGCCCGTATTCTTATGTCTCAACGTCGCTCGTTCCCTCGCTCTCTCAACCTCTGCCTTCAATCTCTCCCCTTCCTCGTCCACGTCCCCTTCCTCGTCCCCATCCCCATTCCCATCCAAACGTTCTCGCTGCTTCTTTCGAATACGACGATACGTTTTACTCTTAATCTTGGCGACCCGTTTCGCCTTACGATCAGCTCGAAACGCGAGTTCACGCATCATTCGAAGTTCGGTTCTACGAGCGGCTACTTCTTCGACGCTCAGATGAGCCATTTTGAGAGATTCGGTGTGAGCGATGTCTTCGTCTCGGAGTTGAGCAGATTTGAGGAGGGCGTCGACGGCTGATTCGAGTTCGTTGGATGGCTACGAGGAGCAATATATATATGCGTTAAGCGTCATGAGGAGACATTGGGGAGACGTACGGTGAATTTGGCAGCGAGTTCGAGGTTTGAAACTCGACTTGGTTTCTCAGCTTGAAGTGGGAAACTGAGGTGTTCAGCCTATGATGATCGAAAAACGAGAGTCGGTTGAATAGATCACGAGCGGAAGAGTGTGCCGTAATACACAGACATACCTCCTTGATTCGTTTCATCGTTGCCGACCATTTATCGACTTCCTCCTTCGTCTGTTCGTATGCAGCCTCACGATCAAGTCGTTCTTGTGCTCTTTGTGGGAGAGGAGCGGAAAGGGTTTTAGTTTTTAAGCTAGAAGAAGTGAGAGATCTCGTGGATTTCTTCAGAGCAGCGAGGGCTGAGGAAGAAGACGCGAGTGGGGCTAGGAGGTCGTCCATCGTGAGCGTACTCGAACCTATGGATGTCATTAGATGAGTTCGGAATGGAGAAAGAGCGATAAACGGACCTCGAACACCGAATTCGCCCTCCTCGCCAGCTTCGGTTCGCTCAGTGATCATTCGACGCTTTTTTGTGTTTGGTTCTGATGAGGGAGCATCGTCAGGTTTTCGTTTGAGAGAGTCTGAAGGGTCGAGTTTGGAAAGGAAGGATTCGAGGTCGGCGAGGGCTGAGGGTGAGAGATCCTCGGAGTCTGAGGCAGCTATGTGGAGGTCCTCGTCGTCCTCGTCGTCATCATACACCTCGTCGTCCTCGTCGTCGTCATCTTCATCCATGCCCATGTCTGAATGGGCATCTGAGTCTCTTGTACCCATCCACTCCTCTTCTTCGTCCTCATCCTCTTCGATAACCTTTGACGGTGTTTCTTGCTTCTTTTTTTCGGCCTTTGGAGGCTGATCATCCTCGTTCTCCACCTCCGCACGCCCATCGAAGACATCGAGGATGTCGAAGAAATCGCCCGAACCGCCTTCTCCCATCTCCTCGTCCTCGTCTTCATCCTCGCTTGTTTGAGAACCCCCAGCAGAAACCTGAGCATCAGAGTCCTCGTTCAGATCAACATCCCGAGGAACAGCTTTCGTCCGCCTCTTGCGAGACGCTTTCAATGTCGATTTCGAACTCTAAAACGATCAACCACACATGTCAGAGAAGTCATCACCGATCTCGAGAAGAAAAAAAACGTACCTTTCGCGTGAAACCAGAACCCGCAAAATCCTCCTTGTCAGTCTCCTCAAACGCATCATCACTATCTATATCCTCGTCATCCTCACTATCCACACGTCCTCCACCACCACCATCGTCGTCGTCCGCGTTGAAGAATCTGGTTCTTAGCTTCTGCATCGCTTCCGGACCCAACCCCGCGATATCCAACTCGTCGTCCACCTCGCCGTGTCTCCCGTTCGTCTCATGACGGTCGAGATCGAGCTTGACGTTCGCTCGACGGACCTTGGATGGGGCATATTCGTAGACGTCGTCGATGGCGCGCGCTTTTCCCTTACCCTTGTTTTGTGGACGAACGTTTTGGGAGGATTGGTTCACGTAGTTTTTAACGAGCGAATGGATTTTTGCATTTCTTTTCGTTGGTTTCGTGTCTCTGGCCATCGCGAGCTGGCCAGACGTTTGAACTTGGACTCCAAGTTAGACTCTAAGGAAAACGTAGTCCGGATTTGGAAAGTCGACTAGGCTTTATCGGTTGGGAAAAACAAGTCACACTGGACAAGATGCTGATATAGTAAAATACGCCAAGGTCCCAGACTGCACCCAGTTCCACAAAAAGCAGGGACTGGATAGAATGAATGATGACAAGACGATGCTACAGACGAACAATCCCCTGATCGCTGGCATCGTGAGAGCGCTCCTCCCCTCCTACATCATGGACCACCTCTGGTTCAAGTTCGAGAGGGTCAGCATCCATCATCGCCTCTTCCTCGTCTCTCGACGTCCAGTGATGTGAAGCAGAGTTCACGTTCCGGTAGCCTCTATCCCTCCACGTATGTGAGGCTGCACCGAGGTAATCTATCGACGAGCGGATAAACTCCACACAGACCTCAACGATCTCGCGAAAATGAGATGGTGTGAACCGAGGTAGTTGGTCAAAGCCTCTTAGACGGAGGACGAATCGGTTGTAGAGCGTGCTGAGAACGATGAATACCATCAGAAAAACCACGGCTCTAATGGGAGCATCCTGAATATCACTGTGAACAAAAGAAGCGGCTGGAACGCACGAGGTAGTCAAGAAGACAATCAGACCCCCGAAGAATCCACGTTCGCCGGTCGGACATGCATACTAGTCGTGGATGTTGGTAAATAACTTGGTGAAATGATTGAATGAACTGACATGTGTCCGCCATTCAAATTCGTAGTGACAAGCTTTCTCGTCGTCAGAAGGAAATTGGCTTAGAAGTACAGGTTTCCCTATCATAACAGTAGGTCAGCTAACGGGCGTGGATCTCTCGAAGAATGGAAGAGCCAACCTGCGGAATATACGGACATGTCGCATACGAAACGAATGTTTGAACTGCCACGTTCATCGGCCATCCCGGGACAGGGTGACCCATTGGACTGACGGAGCAGCAAGCCGCCATCTTTCATCTCAAGAGTTTTATTCACGAGGCTGTCGAGAGAATATTCAGAATCAGGAAGCGGTCCGTGCATTGAGCTTACCCAATGACGAAGTCCCCATGAGCACGGCGTACCAAACCAGCAATGTCCCCTTCGTTATCGTCGACATCCGTGTTCCATGGCTCCGTGGTCACTCCCTTGCACACGTTCATGTAGATATTGCTCCCTGCATCGATCTGGGATTGATAGTCCTTGCTATCGCACGGTGAGATGGAGCAGCGCGGCGACTCCAACGGCTGATGCTCACCTGACACTGAGGGGATTCAGATCGTAGTAATTGCCGCCATCGTGCAGTGTGCAGGCCTTCTCTGCAGCAAATACTGGGCTGGCAAGGAAGGGGAGCAGGAGTCCTAACTTCCAGATGCAAACTGCCATGGCCAACTCACGGTCGCTGGGCAAGCCATGTTCGACCCCTCCATGGGAGGTTCCCGCTCTCCGTGTCACCGCCACAACCGATTTACGCCGCATCTCAACCTCGTCCTCGACGACGACCACGACGATGGCCAGCGCATTGCTACGGCAACTCGCAATACCAAAACGGAGTCATTTTAGGCCTTTTTCGTCGTCAACAGCAAGATGGAGGCCCGAGGTTACACAGTCGGGGAGCCCGAAGAATCCTTTTGACACTCATACCGTAGAGGACTTGCATGGCATGACTGCACAGGAGATCTTGGCTGAGACTGGCACGCGTGCTGATTCGAAACTAAGACACTTTACTGGTGCGTTCTCGTGATTACTCGCGTCTAGTCAGTGCTAAAACCGCGGTGCATAGTCAACTTTGGGTGAGTGTTCACTGCCTGCTTTGCGGTGGAGAATGTTTAACGTATCATAGTCCCCAACACCCGGCTGCTCATGGTGTGCTCCGTATGATTCTGGAACTCAACGGAGAGGAAATTCTCCGTGCTGACCCTGTGCGTGCGTTTCCTTGGGTAACGCAATCAGTCCTGGCTCACTCACTCCTGTCGACAGCACGTCGGTCTCCTTCACCGTGGTACTGAAAAGCTCATCGAGTTCAAAACCTACACACAAGCCCTCCCCTACTTTGACCGTCTGGACTATGTCTCCATGAGTTCGTCATTATATCCTTGGCCCCCTCGGTCCCCAGTTAACCGTTTGGTGCAGTGACGAACGAGCTCTGTTACACTCTTGCCGTGGAGAAACTTCTCAACATCGAAGTCCCCGAGCGTGCCAAATGGATTCGAACCATGTTCGGTGAAATCACTCGTATTCTCAGTCGTACGTATATATATGTGGTTTGCTGCGTTTCAAATATTGATGGGTTCGTCTACCAGACTTGATGGCAGTTCTCTCGCACGCTATGGATGTCGGTGCCCTTACTCCTTTCCTCTGGGGTTTCGAGGAACGTGAAAAATTGATGGAATTCTACGAACGAGCATCCGGTGCTCGCCTCCACGCTGCTTATGTCCGTCCGGGTGGTGTTGCCTTTGACATCCCTCACGGACTTTTGGAAGACATACATAAATGGGCAACTCAATTCAGCTCCCGTGTAGACGAAATCGAGGAAGTCGTGACCGGAAACAGGATATGGAAAGAGCGTACCATCGGTGTGGGTGTCGTGACTGCCCAGCAAGCACTGGATTACGGTTTTACTGGTGTCATGCTTCGTGGAAGTGGTATTCCCTGGGACTTGAGGAAGGTGCAACCGTACGACAAGTACGACGAAGTATGTCGAGTGATACCTCCACGACACGTGCATCTCAGTTTTTGCTTTCTCCCTACCAGGTCGAGTTCGATGTTCCGGTCGGAAGGAATGGTGACTGCTATGACCGCTATCTTTGCAGAGTTCAGGAATTCCGGGAGAGTTTGCGAATCGTCCACCAGGTTCGTGTTTCCTGCTCTTCATACTAAATAAACGCCTGACATCGAGAGGTGCTGTCATATAGTGCTTGAACAAGATGCCCACCGGTGTTGTCAAAGTGGACGACAACAAGCTTGTTCCTCCTCCCCGTGCTTCCATGAAGGAAAGCATGGAGTCCCTCATTCACCACTTCAAAGTATGTCACGCGTCTTTGGATTGAATCTTTGGATTGCTAAACGTGCACGGTAGCTCTTCAGTGAGGGTTACTCCGTCCCTCCTGGTGAAACTTACAGCGCAATCGAGGCACCCAAGGGAGAGATGGCCGTCTATCTTGTGTCGTACGTTTCCTCTCCTCTCTTCTCGATATGGAAGATTAGATTAACGTCTTTCGCACACACAGTGATGGTACAAACCGGCCATACAGATGTAAAATCCGTGCACCAGGGTTCGCTCACTTGGCGGGGTCTGATTTCATGATGAGACGTGAGTCATACACAGCGATACGTCGTCCGATCTCGTCGCTAACCCTCCTTTTCTTTCTCCCGCAGATGTAAGAGCAATACAAGCAACGCATTCGGTTGTATCCCCACTGACCGTCGTTCTTGTTTTTTTTTAGCACATGCTCGCCGACGCCGTCGCTATCATCGGTACTATGGATCTCGTGTTCGGGTAAGTCCCATCCACTTTTTCTTTTTTCTTCTCTTTCGTTCGATGACGACATTTCTCAACGTGATTTTTAGTGAGGTAGATCGGTAGAGCGTTAGGATATCCCTGAAAAATATGATAATATTCCATCGCGATCGAACCTGGATGTGTTTTGCTTTTTTTTTTTTTTTTCAGGTGTCAGATGGATCGGAATCTAGCGCGTTCCATTCCTCGATCCATAAGTACTCACTGACGTTGCGCGAGATGGTGGTAGAGGTCAAACAATCATCACTCGATCGATGCTTTCTGAGTATACATGATGTCATCTGTAGATATGGAATGTTTGACTGCCTGACGCAACACGACTCGGAGTTTTGTGAGAGAATAAAGGGGTAACTGGTAACCCTTGCGTTTGTAAAGAAGGGTCGGCGTTTGGTCGGCGTTGTTCCATTGAAGGAGTCCGTGGAAATCGGAGCTGTAACCCTTCCGACCACTGCAAGCCTCAGCCGCTAGCTAGTTGGGGCATTGTTGAACACCTGGTCACCACTCCAGATCTGGCCCGCTCTGGATTACTGCCAGACCATCATTGTGGAATGAAACTCTAGGAATGGATATCTGGAAGGACCAGAGCTCCGTCGGTCAACAAGTACTCCGATCATCGTCAATGGTCGCCTTTCTTCCAAAACCCACACTAGTTTCACGCGGGACGTGTCTTTACCTCTCAGGAGAGTCAATTTCAAGTTTAGCTTCGGGACACGTCACTGCGTCACCAAAACCGAGTTCACCGCTGTCGGACCACACACACTCCTTTGGGCTAGTACTCTACTACTAGTAGTATCGGTGAGCATCACTTTTGCAACGATTCCGTTCCTGATCCGGACGATTGAGCTTCACGTATGCTGTGAGCTCGACGGTCTCTGTAAGTTTTGCAATAATTCATATAAAGTCATCTCGATTATATAGCTCGTTTGTATTACTACAGGGGATCGCGGGGACTCGTCGAAACTTGTCACTGACATTCCGTCCAGCATACCTCTACACCGTTGCTATGTGCCAACTCTCATACCCCATATCAGATCACCGCGCGATCCGTCCGGAGCCTCGTGTACTGTCAAACACACGACACCTTCCGAGTTTGCTATACGCCACCAAAGTTTGGATATGGAAGCCACCGTCAACTTTCCTGCATTCTCAATGTCCTCTAAAGTGTCTCTCTCTCTCTCTCTCGAGCACACGCTCTCACGATCTATTTGTCTTTCCACCGAGCTTTGCTGGCGAAGGCTGTTCGCCCCGTGGAGCCGATGAAAATCGGGATGTGGGCCCGTGAATATGCATCGAGATGTCGTCATGCGGGCGTGGAGGTAGTGTATAAGAGGTGAAGCCAATGCTTGGTCGAGCGACGAAACGACTTGTTTCAGTTAATCCCTCGATGACGAAGCCGTTGCTGTTTTTAACCTTCATCGCACTCGGTACTACCGCCGCGAGGGGGCAAGGTGCAAGTTATAGCCTATCCTCCAGTCTCAGTGGGCAAGCGTTCCTCAATGCCTTCCAGTGGCAAGCGATCGCTGACCCTACAAACGGACGTGTGTATGTAGACATCCTTGCCGCGATCAGGTCCTTAGTCTGATGATCTTGATTTTTTTATAGCAATTATGTTAGTCAAGCGACAGCGCAAGCCGATGGTCTGTACTCTGTCTCCGGGAACACTGTGACCTTGCGTGCGGACGATACTACGGTCCTTAGTCCCTCTGGACCGGGACGAAACTCATTCAGGCTCATGTCTTACAATCAGTACACCACTCACGTTGCGATGTGGGTGTTTCGATTGTCATTTGGTTTACTTTGCTGATAATTTTTCAGATTTGACATCCGTCACATGCCTGAGGGATGTGGTACCTGGCCCGCGGTTTGTGAGTGTATCTATTTCCCCATCGATGGTTCTCGATTCACTTTCTTATCAGGGTTCGTTTAGTAATGTGCAATGTCGATTCAATCGCTGACTTTGTGTGATTTTTTTTTTTTTGCCCTTTTATTATTATCAGGGTGAGTTTTACTTTTCGACGAGCGAACTTCTTCAGGAAGCTGATTCTTTAACACCAGGAAGTTGGAAATAGTTGGCCGAATCAGGTTCGGGACCGATCGGTTGCATCATTCAACGTTGGAGTCACTGACGCGCGTCCTTCAGGGCGAGGTAGATATTCTCGAAGGAGTTAATAACCAGTCGCCGAACCAGGCCACTTTACATACAAGCGCGGGTAAGTACTTGAAAGCAACTTCTGTCGCTACCTATGTCTCATATCGCCACGCAGGTTGCACTATGCCAGCGTCTCGGCCTATGACTGGGTGCGTTCTCGATATCGTCACACCCACGAGGAAAGTTCCCGAAGTTCATATTACTTTCCAAGAACGAGCCAAGGCACTGACTGTGACGTCTACGAGACTAACAATTCTGGTTGTGGTGTTTCCGTCAATGATAATAACAGCTATGGACCGAACCTGAACAATATCGGTGGCGGATGGTGAATTGTTCCAAATTTTTTTATATCTCGATCGGGTACATGAAATGTGCTGAAACAAAGGCTAGGTATGCGATCGAGCGGAGTGCGACTTATATCTCGATATACTTTTGGGACCGGGGCAGTTCATCTGTCCCTTCCGAGGTTCGAAACCCTGGACACACCATTGATACCAACAACTGGGTAATAAATAAATTCTACCTAATCCCTCGAGTCGCGCTGCTCATACGATAGCCAGGGCAAGCCGGTGGCTTTCTTCCCGAACACCGATTGCGATTTCCCGAGCCATTTCGGACCTCACAACATCATCATCAACCTAACATTTTGTACGTTGAACTCTTTTCTCTTTCCATGCGTGTGTCATGTCATGAGCTGGAGTCGATCGCAGGTGGTGATTGGGCTGGTAACAGTGGCGTTTATGAAGCCTCTGGATGTCCATCGACGTGTGTCGGTAAGTAAGCGGCGGCGGCGACTCGGAAACTTGAAGTCGACGTTTTTCTTCTTCTTCAATGAAGAGGTTGACGGCTGATGATGCTTTGGGATTTGGAAATAGATTATGTGAACGGCAATCCGAGCGCGTTCTCGAACGCTTATTTCGAGTTCGACTCTCTGAACATCTACCAGTGATTGTAAGGTTAGACCGGGAGGTTTTATGTATGCATTTGTACGAGTCTTTTTTCTCTCTTGTATCATATATTTTCCATTTGTTCATCTATAGGCTATACTGTATGTACCATTAATGACACCCATCACTGGCATGATATCCCGCAATAACAACTCGACTCATCACCTCGAATCAACGTAAGTAGCGAAAAATTTAGTGTAATTCGCACTACTTTACGTAGCGGGAATAACACGTCATCAGACATGTTCAGCCATACGACAAGCTTTAACTTCTACCATGTCCAGCGTCGAAGACCTTGTGCAGAAGCTTGCTCTCTATATTCAGACCATGTCCGATGACTTGGAGGTCCTCAACCGTAATCCGAGCCATCGCGACGAGGTCCTCGCTAAACTCTACAAGATGGAAGGAGTGAAGCCTGATATCTATCCAGAGAACTTCGTGCAGCCCGGCGAGGACGTTGACGATTACCTTCGTCTTGCCGATGAAATGATCGAACAGCTCTCGCCACCGACATCAGTTGAAGAGTGAGTTTTACAAACGTTCAAGTTCCTGTGTTGTTACAGTCTTTCCACTACTACTTTGATCATTCAACGTTTATATAGTCATGCCAAACGCCTTCTTTACGCTTACCCTGCTTCTTTGGCCTTCTTCACTTCCAAGCTCTCGTTTTCCGACGCGGCAGTCCAGGCCCAGGTCGCTCCGCTGTTGGAGAAGTTGTACGTGTTTCACAGCGTTTCTTTTTTCTTTCGTGCGTTTATATTCTGAGCTGGCCGTGTCCCTCCCACAATGTCAGTATGGTTCTGTGGTATAACTTGCATCCGCTGTCCTCCCCTCCTTCCCTAGATCGCATTGAACCAAACACGCCGTCGACCCCACCCAGCCATGCGCCTCCTCTTTCCCTTCCTTCAACTCATCATCAAGGGAGGAGGCCCAAGTGGCTCTCTGCCAATGAAGTTGAACAATTGCTGAACGCTCGGCGTACCCTTGTGGGCAAGCAGTTTATGTACTGTCCGCCTCTCAACCTGGATCCGAACCAGGATCCATACGAGAGTGGCATTTTCATGGTGACTGCGTGTAATACCCACTTGAACGATGAAGGTGTTGTGGAGGAGGAGTATATCGTCTTGCTTGAGGAAATTGGAGAGCCTATTCCAATGGGCGAAGCGGACGTCCGCGCACTCCTCAAGCACTCGACTAACGTTTTATAATTTGCTACACTGCCGATCCCATCATTGGGCGGTTTCTCTGTTAATATTATGTTTCGTGTTCGGGAACAATCTGTCCCGTAGCTGTTTGCAATCCGAAGATGGGCGAAACACCCTAGAGAGAATCAAATAACGATGTGACTGGGTCACTGAGTCCCTGTAGTTTTCTATACTCCAGTTGAACGGATCCTCGAATGCAGTTTCCTATCCGTTTTGTTTTGCGTCACGTCCTGTCCCATTTTTTCGCGTTCTCTTCATGGCTACATCTTGCAATATCAATAATATCATTGGTGTACGCAACGCACTGAACTTCTACCAGTAACTGTAAGATCTGTTCGTGAGGTTTTATGCATGCACTTGTACGAATTTCATGGAGACGAACGGATCCCGAGTCCGAGTCGGGACCCTGAGAGTGACCACGGTGATCGTCACTTGTCGTCTCGTTCCTCTCCGTACTAACCATCAATCACATTATGTAATCACACCCATCACTGGCGTGCGCGAACACAAACCAAAGAAATGTCATTGGTAAGAATAGAAGTTGCAAGTCGACAAAGGGCTCACGCGGGGTGCTCCTTTCTCAAACGAGAGTGGGATATGCCTCGTCTCCCCTAGGCAGGCCCCACCGGAGAGTCGGATGAAGATGCCGCTCACTGTATTGCACCGAGACTCACGGTGACCGGTGACCACTCGACGTTGAACGTTGACTCAACACCTGCTTTCTACGGTCCGTCTCTGAGAGTCTCCACATGCGCGGACCGAGGTCTAATGGGAGAACCCGTGTGGATCTGTTGAGGAGCGTCCGAGTCGTGTGTCCTCCACCCTTCGGAATCCTGAAATCGGAAGCCTACCTCGTCATATTCGAATCAGGAGTAAAACTCAGAGGCACCGCACGTTCCCCGCTGAGTGATTCCTTTCCTCCTCGCAGAAAGATAACAGGCCATGAAGTGGGCCAAATTCGCATTAGGGATTAGTATTGTACGCGAGAGCGAGTCTGAGGAGCTGGTGTAGAACACGTGTCACTCTCGGAGTGGGCTTTTCTATATCGCAGTTGCTATATCCGAGTCACAAGACACCGGTGGATTTCCTTTACGCGCAAGATGGTTGAGTGCAACGTTTGGAAGACGTTCGTGGCCGTATCAGCTTTGGTGCGAGCAAAGCCAGATGACTGCTGCAAAGTCCGAGTACAGACGGTGGAGTTGCTGAGTGGGTATAGTACTCGTTGCTGCGGACAACAATTTTGCTCGGAATGGATCTGTGCCTACCTAACAAGTTATCAGCCGCACTGAATGATCCCGTGTCCAATGGATCTGATCATAGTGCCTCCGAAGTTGGTTCCCCTTATAACCCCCATCACCAACGCTCTCTTTTTTGTGGCTAATCGTTAGATCACTCATAGCATGTCTTGTGACGATTGCTTCAAGACCGTGCCTCATACTGGCACACCCGTTGGACGCGCCGAGACCATCGCGGGCGTCCCAACATACGTCTCTGAACCGCCTGCCGCAGCTGCAGGCTCTCAGAAGAAGATCCTACTTTACTTCTCCGATGTTTTCAGCCCTTTCTACATCAACAGCCAGCTCCTCCAGGACTGGTACGCGTCGTTCGGTAAGTCCTCCTTGAAGTTCCCGTCGTGGCGATGCACTCATAGACAAGTCATGTAGGATACACCGTGCTCGGAATCGATTACTTCTTCGGCGATAGAATGGAGGAGCAGCTGAAAGAGCCTGGTTTCAGCCGGGAAACTTGGCGCGACAAGGCACTGAAACAAGCAATCGAACATACCCCGAAGTGGGTGAAGGCTGTGAGAGAACGATATGGTGAGTCCCTTGCGCATGTAGCTCTGGGTCGAGTATGTATTGATCGTTCGTATGGAATAGGTTCTGATGTCAAGTACTGCGCAGTCGGTATGGATTGATCATGCTCAGCCTTCTCCTGTGCTTCATTGACGATACGCTCGTCGCTCAGGATACTGTTTCGGGGCTCCATATGTCTTTGAGCTCGCGAACGATCCCACATTCAAGCTCGCAGCTGGTATGTGGGATCCTAGTAGTCATATCACCGATACTGACCTTGAGTTGTCTCACTTAGGTGCTGTCGCTCATCCGTCTGGGATATACAAGGATAACAAGCTCAAAACCTCCGTCATCGAGAACCTCGTCGGTAAGTCAACAACACACGACCATCGGTGTGACTTACCCTTTCTGACTGTTTCCCCTAGCTCCCATGGTGTTTGGCTGCGCAGGTGAACGATTACGTTTTCTTTTCCTTGTTACGCCGATTACTCAAAAGGTTTGATATTCATTATTGTTCTTAGAAACCGATTTCGCATTCCCCGCTGAAGCTCGTCGAGAAGTTGAAGATATTCTCGTGAAGAACAAGGCGGAATATTATTTCCAAGTCTTCAGTGGTGTCTCGCATGGATTTGGTGCCCGTGCTGATACTGCTGACCCTGTCCAGAGTACGTATATCTTGTTTACCTTCGCATGGATGATCGTTGATCGTTGTTTAATCTCGCGGCGACTCTCTAGAATTCGCGAAAGAGGAATGCGCCAGAGGGTTCTTGAACTGGTTCGACAGACACACTGCGTAGTTGACTCTTTCTTTTATTTTCTGATTCGAAGAACAGTGTTGATATTATCGACTGTAATGTACGATGGAAGAGAGGGGACGGTCGAACTTTTTATCTTGTAGCTCCAGCGATGGCACTACTGGTATTATTACTGGCTTTACTAGATCCTGGGAAGCGGTTACCCGCACTTTCCGAATGTCCAAGAATACCAAACGTCCAATGTGACTCACGGGCCCTCTGATTACAGGTCTGATCGACCCCCGATAAGTAACGCCATTCAAAAAACTGAGACCATCGTCCGGGTATATATAAGAGGTTTCCGAGTCATCGTCCGAGGACACGTCGAACGAATCGACCCATCAATATCATTCAATGTCAACCACTCTTGCAGGCCCACCAGGCGCATGCTGTTTCACTGGCGTCAAGCATACAGGAACGCCCATCGGACGAGTCGAACCTCTCGGTGGATTCGATACGTACATCGTCGACCCACCCACTGGATCTAGTACGACCAAGAAAGTGATCTTGTTCCTCGCTGACGTCTGGGGACCTCTCTTCATCAACAACAAGTTAATACAGGACTATTTCGCATCATGCGGTGGGTCATCATCATCATCATCATCATCCCGACTCATCCGTGTTTGTTCGGAAATATCGATGCGTCATGTCATTGGTGGTTGAAACGTTGATGGTTGATTGTTGACTTTTTTTTTGGGACGTGATGGTCAGGATTCATCGTACTTGGACCTGATTATTTCTTCGGGGACTGTGCACCGAACCATACGGACGATCGGCAAGACTGGATTGAAGGTGCACGAGCGCCTGCGATCGAAGCGTTTCCAAAGTGGTTCGAGACCGTCAAATCCATATACGGTACGCACCCGACTCCTCTTCCTCCTCCTCTCTCCCTCCCAGCTGTCCCCGTCATAGACTGATTTTGCGCCTGTTGTATTCCTGAAATTCGTGAAATTAGGTACCGATGCCAAATACTGTGCGGTGGGTGAGTGAAAAACGGGGATTCACGAATTCGTGGGTCGTTGTGTAGGATCGAAACGATCATCTCTCTTCAGGATACTGTTTCGGAGCATCGTTCGTGATGGATTTAGCTGCCGAGGGGTCCATCGTCGCCGGTAAGATCATGTGTTCTCGTCGGAGGAACTGATTCGACGTCGTCGTCGTCCCGTTTTTGAAACGAAACAAACGGCTTATGTTCGTCTTTCTCGCAGGTGCTCTAGCGCATCCAGCTTTCCTCGATGAGAGTCACTTTGAGAAATTGGACAGTACGTTCATCCACCCCTCCCTCTCCCCCGGGGTCAGCTTGAAACTGACCCATCGACAAGGACCTCTCTTACTTTCCTGTCCTGGTAAGATCCCCCTCCCCTCCCCTCCCCTCCCCTTCCCCCCCTTTCGCATCACGACTGACTAACTGACTGACTCGACAACAAGAGGACGACTTTACGTTCCTTCACGCCGCTCGGAGACGTGCAGAGGATATCATGGTCCGTAGGAAATCGACGTATTACTTCCAGGTGTTCTCGGGTGTCAAACACGGGTTCGCAGTTCGTGGAGATCCGGACGTACCTCATGAACGTAAGTTTCTTGGAACCTCTCTTTCTCGAACGTTGCGTATTGACGAAAATCGTTGCGAAACTAGGTTGGGCAAAAGAGGAGAGCGCGCGTGGGATCAAGGAATGGTTCAATCGTTACAGCGCGTGAACTTCGAGGTGGGAGGTGAGGGTGAGGGTGAGGGAGGGAAGGAAGGAAGGAGGGAAGAACGGATTGTAACAATTAGATCGTGATAACTGACCCCGTAGGCGGAACTGGCATCGAAAATGATCTTGAAGTCTCCGAGTTGGAAGTCTTCGGGGGAGGGTAAGAGGGCCCGATGTTGATCATCACGAAGACTCGGATGAGAGAATCTGGGCGGTCGGCCCAGGCGCCCACCTGTGGAGCGTACTTGATGTGTGATGAAGAATGGAGTCGCAAGAACACGGATTCGAGTGTACTCGGAACTGCCCCGGTAAGGCGCTTGACGGATAGTACTCCCTAACCAATACCACAAGCGTGAGATATTAACCTGTCGTTGAAGAAAGACGTTAGGAGTTCTAGGAGGACGGCGATGGAGATTCTAGGTGTCTCAGCGTAGGTATCAGGGAGGCGGTACATGGAGGATAACGTTGGTCCTTTGACCGTACGATTTGACTGGGAAGAGAACTCTTTGACGATGGTCGATAGATTGCGTCGTTGCGATTACATCATTATGAATATCGTACATTCTCATACCGATCCCCGACGATACGCTCATGGCTGTACGGTACCGTCAATCACGTAGATGACACCGTTTACTCCCTACGCAAATATCAGACGGCTGGACTCCAAAATGGAAACTCTCATACCTCTTTCATCTCGATGATCCGTGCACCGTCTTCGAGGGTGACTCTTGACCATTCCGGCGAAGCTTTCTTGCCCGTTACGGGCGTAAAAGTGACCGACTTGCCTTCAAGCAAGGTATCATACGTCACTGGCACCTCTGACAACGAGATGCGAGACTAAGCATATCCCCGTCATTAGCCATCACAAAGTTGGATAAACGGGAAAACTGACGGGAATGATATGCGCCGCGACCCAACGCTCGACGTTCCTTCTCGATTGTTCGTCAAACTGTTGTTCCGTCATCTCGATCGCGGGTTCGACTGGCTCAGGTCCTTGATGTCTACAATGTCACGCAACGCAATGCAACGTATTTTCGAGTCAGTTCTCCAGGTCAGCCACAGCAAGCAGAAAATGGGGAGGGTGTGAGGAATGTGTTACGTACGGTTTCCTGGCGAGAGCCATGACAGCTTTGTTGGTGGGGACGAGGAGAGTGAGTTGATTATCTTCTACGCTGAATTCTTTGGCGAGCGCCGTATCTCGGGCGTAGGAGAAGTAAATACTGGCAGACGATTCGATGGTGAGCAAGTCCGTCAGTGTAGGTCCGGTCGTCGTTTCTGGGGTGAATATCATGGAATTTGGATCTTGTGCCATTGTTGGTGGAGACAAAATAGCTTGGTCCTCGAATGAAGCGGAGACGAGGAGAGGTAGGGCGAGAGCGAGGAGATGAGTGAGTCGCATGGCTGAAGGGTGGAGAAGAGCCAAGGGCGTACTGCCACCCGAGCACAAAGTCTAGTAACCGTGAGATGGCCAACGACGAAGATACTCTGCCTGAGGCACATCAGCTCGAACAAGCCGTCAAGGCCACCGTTTGGGACTCCAAGGGTCAATCCATCGAGTTTGGGTCCCTTCTCTCAACCAAACCGACCATCGTCGTGTTCATTCGTGTGTTCTTGCAATTTCAACGGGAATCGTAGTAGTTAACTACCTCCATTCATACAGGACACTTCTTTTGTGGTGTACGTCTCCCTGTAGAATCGCATAAACTGTACCAACTAAAAGAATGTCTCGACACATAGAGCTGCCAGGTGAGTGACGCCCATGATGTATGCTTCAAAGCTGGACGGATTTTAGGACTACGTCGCACAACTCTCCACCGTTCGTCGAGATGGGCTCGATAGCGCTGGAAAACAAATCATCATCGTTGGGTGTGGGTCATACGAGCCTATCGATCACTATGCCCGTACGGCTTCACGCATATACTCTAGTTTGGTTCACTCACATCTAACATCGTGAACCAGAAACGACCGGCTGTCCGTTCCCAATCTACGCGGATCCAAGTAGAAATCTCTATCATGCACTCAAGATGACGATCGAGACACTTGCTGCGACTCCTGCTGACCAACCACGGAAATCCTATCTGCGTAAAGGAGATGTGGCAAACGCATTGGAGAGCATCTGGGTGGGTTTCCTCTTATTCCTGTCGTCAAATCGTGTGATGTCGGTCTTTTGCTCACTATAGCGAGGACCGCTCAAGAATCCGTCCCTCATCGGGAAGCAAGGGAATATCTCTCAATTGGGCGGGGAATTCATATTTGAGCCAGGTACGTTCCTCGCTAGTTGCGCTGCCAGAACATCCAGTGTCGTTGCTGGGTGTCTCACCGTCTTTAGGACCAAAATGTACCTATGCCTCACGTATGCAGCATACGCAGGATCGTGAGTGACATACATCTCTGTGTCCGCGATTGGTCTTATAACATCGAACCAGACGTGGAAGTATCAGATTTGATGAAGGCTGCAGGTGTAGAGTATCCCTGAAGATAGCCTATGGATCATACACTCCCAACGTTACTCTTCTCCTGTACTCTCTTGGCTCACGCTCATGCCGAAAAACGGAGGAACCATTCCTTTATACCACGCGCACTCTCTTCCTTTGCCCAGCCTATCAAAAGGAAGTTCATCAGTTTCCCGAATATCGTTAAGACTCATGAGACTCGCGTTGTTGGGGAATGTCTGGGTTTCCGCGAACAGCGAATCCGTGCTTCACTCCCGAAAAGGCCTGGAGGTAATACGTCGCTTTATTACGAACCATGATGTCCTCTGCACGTCTCCGCGCCGCGTGCGGGAACGTCCAATCGTCCTCTGTCGTCGTCGGTGGTAGCTTTTCAGTCAGCAACGCATGCAGAGAGTTGATTTTCGAGTCTCACCGGGAGACGAGATCATGAGTGGTCCTATTAGATATTCAGTCGTTCAGTTGTCGACCGCGACATTCGAGAGGCGATAGAGTCACGTACTGGTTAGCTTTTCGAAATGACTCTCGTCAAGGAAAGCGGGGTGAGCGAGAGCACCTGTGAGAATGATGATGATGATGCACGGGTTGAGTGGGACATTTCCAAATTGATCTCCTTTTTGTGCGATGCGTTACCTGCTACGATAGATCCCTCGGCTGCCAAATCCATCACGAACGGTGCTCCGAAACAATATCCTATGCCAAGTCGCGTCATTTATCTTACGAGTCCCCTTCCCCCAGATAGCAACACTTACCCACTGCACAGTACGTCGTCGTTTCCGTGCCTTTTTAAATTGTCCGTCGAACGATCGGGGGAAAAAAAAACATTAGCATTTCAAACATGACATCCCGCACATATATAAAAACGAGACAGTCATTCAGTGGTGGGTTGGAATAGGAACGAAGAAAACCAAAGGGGTGCCGTACCGTATATCGATTTCACAGTCTCGAACCACTTGGGGAACGCTTCGATCGCAGGTCCTCGAGCGCCCTGAACCCATATTTCACGATCACGATCCGGAGGGTGATTAGGAACCGCATCTCCGAAGAAATAATCAGGCCCGAGTACGATGAATCCTAATCGTGCGTGTCGAGAACGTCCAGTCGTCCAGTCGTCCAGTCGTCCACGTCCACGTCAGTACTCGACAACTTGAATAATCCCAAAACGATGGCGGGGAGGGGAGTTGACTCACCGCACGACGCAAAATAATCTTGCAACAGTTGATTATTGATAAACAGAGGTCCATACACGTCTGCGAGGAACAAGATCACTTTCTTGTGTGAACTTTGACCGTCGTCCGAGGCGGCGGCGGTGACAGGGCCGGAGATGTAGGTGTTCATCCCACCGAGAGGTTCGATCCGTCCGAGAGGTGTACCATTGTGTTTGACACCGTTGAAACAGCATTCGCCGGGTGGACCTGCGAGAATGGTGGACATGGTCGATGGGCGATGGGGTTGTAGTAACTTCAATGAAGAGGTATGTCCACGGGTCTGTGATGCCGGAGTCAGTTGTCATGCGCACCTCCTATTACTTAGTTATGCGATCACCGATGTGGAGAGACATGATCATATGTCGCGTTACTACTAATGATCATCGGACCGGGCGATGCTATGCCAAGTGGCCAAGAAACTCGGAAAGTACGGAGAACCGCTTCCCGTCTCGGAACCTTTATAATTCGTGACCGACCGGCGACTTGTCCTCGAGCAGGGTAGAGTCATACGAGGTCACACGTCACTGGGACCTCCGACAACGAGGTGTGAACGCAACATGAGCATGTCCATTGTGTAGTCCAACCGTCTGACATCTTCGCAGGAAGTAAACAGTATCATCTACGTGAAAGTTGACGGTATCATCGGGGATCGGTATATGAGAATGTAGGATATCCATATAACAACGTCATCGCAACAACGTGCAATCTGAACCTCAAAGAAAAAAAAAGAAATCGAACAATCTTGAACAAGACGAACGATTCTAATTCTTTAACAACAGATTCGGAAAGTGTAAGATCACGATACTCCCATTCGCGAGCCCGATCGCGATTTTGTTGCCATGCGATGCTCTCCCCTTGGCAGGCGACATGTTAGGCAACATGCTCAATATCTCGTTCGTCGTCCTGTCAACGATCCATTTACCTTCCAACACGACCCTGTCTTCTTCTTCCTTTGCGTACTCACGAGGATGATCGGCAGGCGTAGCCATCAACGGCTCTCTCGTTTCCACGTCCCACGCAAACACCGCATCATCCCTATCAACAGCCAAAATCCTCTTCCCCACATCATCAAACCCAACCGCACTCACCTCCCTCTCCAATCTCAATGGCTCGATCAATCCCTGTCCACTCAGTGCGCACCACATCCGCACGGTCTTGTCCAGTCCACCCGAGAGAATCCGTTTGCCGTCGGTTGAGAAAGCGAGATGAGAGACGAGTCCTTTGTGAAGTCTCGTTCCACCCATACTTCCGACACTCTCGACGTCCCATACCCGGACCGTCGCGTCCTGAGAACCAGTCACGATTCTTTTCCCATCGTGTGAGAAGACGACGGAGCGGACGGGTAAACGATGTTGTCGAACGAGATGGGACAGTTCTGTACCACGGGGGATATCCCATAGACGCACGGTGGTATCCTTGGACGCCGAAGCGAGGCGCGTACCACAAGGGGATATCGCGACCGAGTAAATGTCGCTGTGATGACCTCTGAAGACGAGGGGGCGTTGCTCGTGATCGTGAAGCAATGTGCCCTCGTGAGCATCCCAGACGCGAATCGTGCGGTCGTCTGAGCCGGAGATGAGTTTTGTCCCGTCGGGGGTGTAGACGAGAGAAGTGACTCCCCCAACGTGTTGAATGGGTGAGAGAGCTTCTTTCCCTGAGCTTGCGTCCCAGACGCGGATCGTCCGATCGCGAGAGCCAGATGCGAAACGCATGTCCATAGGAGAGAACGCGAGCGAGAGAATCGTTTTTTGGTGTCCTAAGAGCGGTGGATGGATCATCGTACCACTGCTCGCGTCCCACACGATGATCGTCTGGTCTTTCGACGCTGACACGAGCATACTCCCATCGTTCGAAAAGACGAGTCCATACACGGGTTTGTCATGCGACTGCAATGGACCAAAGACTACCTCCCCAGAGAAAGCATCCCACAGGTTCACCGATCCGTCATTCGAACCCGAAGCGATATGCTGGTTGTTAGGCGAGAACACGACGACCGTGATGTCGTGTTTGCCTGCATTCATCGGCTTCGTCACGAGTTCCCCGGACGTCGAATCCCACACGAAGATACTCCGTGTATTGGTGGAAGCGACGTACCGATCATCAGATGAACAAGAGAGAGAAACGACACTCCCGCCTGGTCGACCGAATTCCATGAGGAGGGGTGACCATTGTTCACGGAATCCTCCAGCGACGAAGGGGATCTCTGGGTCATTCTGAAAGGTTCGGAAGACAGTGGTAGACGTTGGGGTGAATGGGAGTGCGCTTTGGTAAACCAGAAGTGGGTGTTGTTCGTAGACGTGGGTATAGGCTTGACAAAACCGAACGGCATCTTTCACAAAACTGCAAAGTGCTTCTTGATGAGCATAATGTATCTGGACATCATTCAGGAGAGAAGTATGAGGAAAAAGGGAAAGCAACTCACATCGACCCATTCCTTCAGTCGTATCATCAACCCAATCGTTTGCCTCGCTTTCCTGATCACCGTCATGATCTCTATCCAATGAAGAAAATGAGTCGCAAGGAAGTGGTAAATCTCCTCAACCACGCTCTCGTCGTGACACGCCTCCGAATCGCACAGATGGTCGACCCAATACCTAGCTGGGTACGTGATATCCTCCGGAACTTCCTCCTCCCAAGCCTCCGTCGATAGTTTCAACCCACATATATTCTTCTTCAAGATCTTCCCCATCCGAGCGAGACACAACCTCGCAAGTCGTAGCTGATGTACCGACCGATCGATAAACCACGCGTCCGATCCACACCTCCTCTTCTCCGTGATGAAATCCGCGAAACTGGGATGCATCACGCAAATAGGCTTATCTTCCGCCCATTGCAAGACCGTTCCTAAATGTCTGATCGTATGTAAACAAGGTCGTTTTTTCTTCTTCCCATCGAAATCGCCGTTGAGGAGGTCGATCGTGCGAGCGGGGAGAGGGTTCTCTGCAACGATGATCATCCCGATGATGTCGCGAAAGTCGGAGGCGAAAGTGGCGTCTTCCCATTTGCCTGCTGATTCGAGAGCGATGATGTACATCTTGTCGAGGGAGGTTTCTGTATCTGCATAGACGGCCGCGTGGACGAGTTGGGAGAGCCGTTCCTCTGGGTCTTGACCCATTTGAATGTATAGACAGGCTGTATGCGCCCAGATGAACAACCCGGAAGCTCGGAGAGCCAATGCATCGATCTGTGCCTCGCCTGGCCAATTCGGGGGAAGATCGAGCAAGTCGTTCTGCATCCGTATATCGACCATTCGGTGATGAATGTACGTGCGGACGTCTTTTTCGTTCGTGGCGGACTTTATATCGATTTCACGAACGCGAACGTGTGGTTGTTTGATAAACACGCTGTGAATGTCACTCTCTGCGCGACTCGTGATGAAGATCCGGACTGTTGGGGGAAGTCGTGGTGTTTCGGATGCGAGAACTCGGATGAGTTCGTCGCGCGCACTGGATCGTCCGCATTCATCGAGGGCGTCGATGACGATGAAGATGGGACCTTCGCGGAGACAATCTTTGAGACTAGCAAAGGGTTCGACGAGAAGTTTTTGGAATTGCCAACGAAGGGGTGCTTGTCGGATGCTGGGCACTTCCTCGATGACCTGAGAGATAGCGCTACCGATGCGAGGATCGAACTCCCCTAGCTGATGGGCCAAGGTGCGAATGAGTAGGGCGGGGTCGTTGCGAGATGCAACGCCTCGGGAGAAGAAGGTGAATGCGCCGAGACGGCGGAGTTCCCGAAAGACGTTGGCCACAGATGTTGCAACCGTGCTCTTTCCCGCGCCTGGAAAACCGTGTAGCCAGAAGACGTTGCCCTTGAGAGTTGGCGTGGAGGCCCACTCGAAGATATCGATGAGGATATCCATACGCGTGTCAGGGAGACATTCGGATCGTGAGGGATCGTCCATGTCGGCATGTCCTAACTTCATTAGGTTTTGTGCAGTAACTAAACGAGAGGCAATCAGTGGTGGGCGTGACGAGAGTCAAGGATGTTTCTGACGTAGTTTGTTAACATTCTCGTCCACACGGAAACAAACGAGCGAGGCTTGTATCGAGGTACCTGTCTCCAAAGACTGTTTGAGCGCGGAGAAACTTTGCTTGAATTGATTGATTTGGCGGTCCGTCCATGCGCTGAGCAGCGTTCGTTCTGTACAGCGTCATGAGATGTAGAATAGGGAAAATAGAGCCCAGACCGTACGTCCAAAGCCATGTCCGCTGCACTCGCGCAAGAACATTGTGCATTCGACGGTTTGCGACAGTAGTTTTCGAATCGTTCCCTCGAGAGTAGGGATCTTTTCCGGGAAAGCTTTGATATCTTCTACGAATGAATAAGAGTCCCTCATTAGATCACACAGTTCTTCAAGTCTCCCATAACGGTCGATTTGTGCTCTGACCAGCTATGACGCGTGTCAACAGGTATCGAGGAGAGCAAATCGGTGTCGATACCGTGTAGAAACCGGTCACTGTCTTCCATGCCACATTCGCATATGGATGCAACTATGCAGCACAGTCGTCAGTACCGATATCAGCAGACATTAAGAGTCATGATACCTGAGCGAGAGCATCACCCGCTAACATAAATGCCTCGAGCTTCAACGTAATCTCGGCTAGAGAGCCTTCAAGGGTTGGGATATGTGGTTTGTCCATTGCAGCGATCATGCTGCCTGTCCCATGCAACCGGACGATGAGCTGCCACCCTTCACTGACCCCATTTCGTGCGTCAGAGTATAGTTGAAGGTGGATAAGCACGAGGTCTTTCTCTTGATGTATCCGTGTGATTTCCATTCAGAGAATGCACGGAAGTAAATACACAGGCGCGCATACCTCCGGACTTTTCGCGAGACAACAAAAGGTCTTGCAACGAGGTTTCTGCGAAAGCCAATGCGCGCTGGCGGCGAAGCAAACCCAATGACCGTTTCAGCTCGAAGCGCAGCACTGATTCAGGTCGTGCAGGCCTGGTCGGAAAAATGAGGTCTTGGAGCACTGATCAACATGATTTCAGGCCACTCACAGTAAAAATCGGTCTCCCCATTGATGCCTCCCGGGCTTCGTTGTTGACTGTATGCGCACGGCGCTCTCGCTGCCATCAACGTGGATTTCAACGAAACACTTCGACCAGTCGCCCGCAAATGCTGGTAAATTGGCCCTGATGACTGTCGTGTGAAGTCTGAATCAGTCGATGGTCTTTTCAGCAGTGATGACCCGGACTCCACGCACTGCTGAGGTCGATATTCATCGCTGGCGGTCCCGTAGAGCTAGCTACTGGAAGTGTTGTACTGAATCTCGAAACTTGTCGTGAAGGCTCGTCAGCAGACTCGAGGCTAAGGAATTGCCGAGAGCTTGGCCACGACTCACGGCCAAGCTCATACAGACCACTGAGGACGATCATCCATATGGGGCCAGGAGGTTTGCGGCGTTACTAGTCGTTGTGCTGTGTCGCTAGGAGCTCAGCAGTGCCTTTCTCCAATACTACCACCTCGATGGAATCTACCTCGAAACTTGATCCTGTACCCGCCAATCTGCAGCGGGCAACTCTTCGTCTCAACTTTCCCCCGTCTTATGTCGTCGTTGGGGTCTACCGCTTATGCACCGACAAGTCTCTTTACAAGCCTGCATGGGATAAATGTAAGCACGGTGTGCAACGAGGCGCTATCGTTGGGATTGTCTGGGTGCGTCTCGCGGTTCCTTTGGATGTGTTTCATGTCGGCTGATCAATCCATCCCAAGACATTCCTAACGTACAGAATACAGAAGCGCATCATACGCGCCTTCCTCAGCAACCCTAGCTCCTTCTTTTCTCTAGGCTACATTACTCGTCTCTCCCAGACGGCTACAGACTTCTCAGAAGAGTCTCAGACCTTCCTCGGCTTCAAGTTGCCCTTCAATGTGTCTACATGTATGACTGCTTTCGTCTCTCTATGTCCCGTGCATCCCTGACCACATCCATCAGATGTCACTATTCTGCTCCTGGGTGCCCAGATCACTTCTATCATTACTTTCTTTCTTTCTCGGAACATCCGTATTGCACGACAACGTGCTTGGGACCAGACGGTCGCCTCGCGCGGCAAGGGTCCGGAGTTCTGGCAACCTTACGTCGAAGAGTGGGACGTGCCGCCCGTCGTCAATGATACTCTAAGTGCACGTATGGGCGGTGTGATGGAATCATGGGCCGTAGGTGTTGTCGTGAAGAAAGGTGGGTGTACACGCTTCTGCGAATTCACGCCGATGCATTCTCAAACTTGGGTTTTCAGCATTGCTTCTCCCATTGTCCCTGTACCCATTCATAGGTACATTTGTGGCAGCCGGCTTCAAAGCTATTGGTACCGCTCAGAATCTACACAAACCAGTAAGCCACCTCGATCCTCTCCATTGCCAAGAGGCTTAATCTTTGCGTTTCGCGAAAAGTACTTTAAAGCGAAAAACATGACTCCACATCAAATCGCCGTGTTCATTGAGGAACGAAAGTGGGACCACCGATGTAGGTGTTTATATGTTGCCTCAAATATAGTGCATGGTCTCATTGCAACCCGTGTAGTCTTTGGTTTCGCGGCTGCACTACTTGAAGGCATCCCAATCGTCGGACTCGCCTTCACAGTATCAAATAGAATTGGCGCAGCTATGTGGGCACATGGTGTGTACAATATGTTTTAATCTTGAATGATATCTTGCCGACTTTTTGGGTATCTAGATTTGGAAAAACGCCAACACTATGTCGCTGAACAGAGGAAGTTGAAACGCGGCACATAGGCCACCTCCTTCAAGCGTCATCGATTGCCTTTCCTTTGTAAAGTTGAAATATTCTCTCGTCTCTGATCATACTGTATTGGACTCGCCTCAGGGGCTGTGGCTGAGCATCTCTATCAGCAACGAGCAACCTCTTCGACGAACCCTTCAGCTCTCCCAGAAAGGGCATCACTCAAGTGGGCCCGTTGTAGATGGCGCTAGTAAAGAGGCAAAGACCAAGGAAGCAAGTGAATGTCGAGGAAGTTGAGCGGGCTTCCGTCTGTGAGAATGAAAAGATAACGCGCTCGCGACTTAGATCGACTCGTTGAAGTTAGCCGACATACCCTCAGACTTCGAGACTCGGAAGTGGAAGTTCTCGATCACCAACAATAAGGTCGCGGAAAGTACCACAGCGGCGAGCGCGAAGGTGAACACAATGGAATGGAATGCACCTGAAGTACTCTAATTCAATTGTCAAAATGGGTGCCGTAAGCACTGATCGAGTGGTATGTCAGGGTATGACCTGGTATGTCTGTCAAGAGTGCTTATATTTCTCTCACATGATCCTGGCACGTATCCAAGGCCCAACCCGTTTCCTCCATCAGCCTGATCTCGGAAGCTAATTTTAGTAGTTACCCCTGAGTACATATACGAAAACGTATGGACCACGAGACCACCTCTCCATGTGTTTCCGCGAGACGCCAAGCTGGCATGCTAGAACGTTTCCCCACCCGTCCTTCCATGATTGGACTCGGTCGATATTCGAACACGTCAGTCACTTTATTGGCCTTGCTAACCGTTATCTTGCTGAACTGTGTGGTAGGCCCCACGGATTGCATTTTTTCTCGCACGGTACTTATTGACGAGCAGCGGACGATAAGAAGGAGCCAGGCGGGTGACCATGTCGCTCGTTCTCCCGTTTCAAGTTTCCGATCCCTTCCATGTCAGGCGAGTCCGAGAAGTCCGAGAAAGGCTCCAAACTTCAGGTCGTCGAGGAGACGCTTGAAAGGGATTTCGATACAACCGACGGAGATGAGGCACTCCAACTCGTCGGGACGGAAGCCAAAGAACACTTCAGCGAGGAGTTTGATAGGAAGCTTCGCAGGAAATTGGTACGCGAATACATGCCTCTCTGATTGCATGGCTTATTGACCGCACATCTAGGACTGGATCATACCGCCGATATGTGCGGCAGTCTACTTTACCCAATTTCTGTATGTACTATGCTTTACCAAATTCTACGTTTCGAGTCTTCATGGAACATGTTATCAGAGACAAGACATCCCTGAACTATGCAAGGTGAGATTTCGCTCGAGTGAGTTCATGAAACGTACTAAATTTTCAACAGCGTCATGGGCTTTCCGGTCGTGGGCCAAGTAACAGTTCCGTTGCTCGTGTTTCTACAGCCGACTCATCGTTTCTGCAGCACTACAACCTCATATCCATGGCCTTTTACCTTGGTAAGGACTACATCGCTAGTTCCGTGCTTCTGTCTAACGAAACAAAGGATTCCTGTCATGGGAATTCCCTACGGTGTACATCTCCCAAAAACTGCGGTTGGCAAAGTATTTGGGTAAGCACCTGGTTCGTCGAGCCCGAGGTTGTGGTTGATATCACTTGCAGGTGCCAATATCGTGGTCTGGGGAGGAATACTCATGCTTCATGCAGCTACAAACAATTTCAGCGCACTATTTGCTCTGCGTTTCCTTCTTGGCAAGTCCTCTCAGTTTGCGATTTCATCGTCATCCCCCCTGACTTGCCGATCTCAGGCATGTGCGAATCCTGCGTGTCTCCCTCGCTGGTTTTGCTTATTTCCATGTTCTACAAGAAGAGCGAACAGGTTGGCGTCTTACCAGATTATGTGGTACGAAACTCACCGTCGTGTCCAGGGTAGAAGAATTTCGTGGTTCTATTTTATGGTCAGCCATAAGAGATCTCATCCCATGGCGGACGCTCACTCTCAAATATCCACAGAATGGCCTCACTTCGATCTTTGGTGGATTCGTCGCCTATGTTCGTCGATTCACTTAATACCCGACGGCATTCGCTCATGACTTTACAGGGCATATCGTTCTCCGATTCGAAAAGCATCCCGCCATACAAGATTGTCTACCTTTTCTTGGGTGCTCTAGCGATCGTCGTCGGCGTAATTGTTTTGATTTGGCTACCAGACTCACCCGTTCATGCACGGGTCCTCACCAAACAAGAGAGAATTGCTGTCCTGGAACGGGTTCGCAACGACCAAGGAGGGACATCAAACAAGACTCTCAAGGTCGATCAAATCAAAGAGGCTTTGACTGACGTTCGGACTTGGTTAATCGCGTTGAGCACGATACTGAGTATGTCTCTCACCTAAACAGTTCCTATGGCTGCAGCTGACCGCGCTATGCAGCGAGTATACCGAGTGGTGGATTAACCAACTGTGAGTCGACCGACATCCAGCTTTGTAACACGACGTACCAATTCCATTTGTTTACTAGATAGCAATATCATCATCAAGAGCTTCGGATACACGTATGTGGACGGAGAGGTTCTTTGCCCAGTGATTGGAATTGATCGTTTTGATGTCAGGTCCAAGCAAACGTTGATTCTCTCTACGCCTGGAGGTGCCTTTTTAGCCGTGACGACCCTCATCTGTGGATGGTTTTCGGATTGGAAGGTATGATTCATGTATCGTTGAGAGTGACGGTGACGCCGACTGACTGATTACCGTAGAAAGAAAGGATGACCCCAATGGTCATCTCCTTGCTGCCTACGATCACCGGTGCAGGTGAGAACACCGGTCGTCTGTTCGAGTAGCGGTATCTCATAATGCCAATCTATTCGTCAGCGATGATGATCGGCCTTCATGGTTCTGCACACAAGGGCGCTTTGCTCTTCGGTAAGACAGGAGCCTCTTCGTACAACGCAATATACCTACTGAGTGTCGTATTCCAGCGTCTTACTTGGTGTTAACTTTTGGTAGCGCCTTGTCTGTCATCTACTCATACAACGCCAGCAACACGAGCGGTCATACGAAGAAGGTTCAGTCCCTACCGTTTTTCCGAATCGTACGACTGGTACTTACTGAAATGAAAAGCTCACCATCAACGCGTTGACGATGGTATCGTTCAGCGTTGGTAACATCGTCGGCACGGAGATATTCCAACCAACGGACGCTCCCACATACATCCCCGCCAAAGTCAGCATCATGGTACTTTTGACAGTGGAACTCTGTATCTGTTTCCTCCTCCGTTGGATCAACCTTCGTTTGAACGTACAACGAAAGAAGGCGCTGGAAGCGGAGAAGGAGCGCCGCGGATGGACCGATGCAGATGTTCAGAGGGAGAGAGAGCGACATGCGTTTGCCGATCTCACGGATAAGCAGTGAGTGTGCTACCTCTTGTTTTGTTCGGGAATTTTCGAATCCGATATCTGACGACGTTCCTTCTTCTTTGTCGTAAATCAGGAATATTTTCTTTGTGTATATGGCTTGATGATCGGTTTTGTCACGTTACTGGCCCTAATATATCATACACATGATGCATGATGGACTATCATGATTAGTGATAACCCGTACGTATACAATATCCTTACATGTCTCCTTCTCTGGGACATGCCTCTTCCTCGTTTTCCTTTCGTACTCCATCTCAACCTATCATCGGGCAAGATGCTCATCTTGGACAAGGTGCTCCCTGAGTCCCTGAATGCCAAGAGATCCAGAGTGTTGATCAAAGAGTCGTGTTCTGGACATTCCGGAGGTGCTCTTCCGGATCCGTGTCTGCGCCGGCATCACAGAAAAGGTAAGTAAGCGTTGGGCGTGGGTGAATAAGGCTGGTAGACGCGTAGACGTGGCTCATCACACATTTTCGCATTTTCATATCATCTCTCTCTGAGCATGGCGACCGGTGTTTTCACGCCGGAACGATTCATCCAGTTCCAGGAATATTATAGTCATACATAGATCTCGTTTGCCTCGAGGCTGCCTAATAACCCTAACCCTACCCCATGACATGTGAGAAGTGCTTACATAATATCACACCCAAGTACTCACTGACGCTTCCTCCTGGCCTCAAGCCCATTGGTGAGACTTCTAGATGCGGCGCAAGTCGACGCTCAAAAGTTGATGACCCAATGTACAGACGAAGATTTGGCTTGCTCTCACAGCTCATTAGGTGAGCGGTGGTGAATTTTTCGAATTTTTTGCAGTACGTAGCTATGTAAACGAAGTCTAGCAGCTTGGTACAGCACCCAGCTCAAGTCCTGTCTAACGATTGAAGTAGGTTAGATCGAGCTGCTTCGACCACCCTCGCCTGAATGAGCTGATTGCCGCTACGCTGCCCGTCGAAGTAGAAGAGGAGGAGAAATCGCTCTTAGAACCTAGAGTTAGACCGCAACCCCAGTCACAGCCACTCCCAGTGGAAGATCCAAAGTCTCGTTTGGTCATTCACAAGATGGTATTGGTTGATTTCAAGGGTTACGCGGGGAGACAGGAGATCGGTCCTTTTCACAAGGTACGTCGTCCGCGAGTCATACTTCGGATGCGTGCTTGAATCCGGTCAAATCAGTCTTTCTCGTCGATCGTCGGCCCCAATGGTTCAGGGAAATCCAACACGATCGACGCGCTCTTGTTTGTGTTTGGATATCGTGCATCAAAGATGCGTCAGGGGAAACTCTCGGAGTTGATCCATAACTCGGCTCGATACCCTGATCTCAATGAGTGCAACGTCGAAGTCCATTTCCGGGAGATCATTGATCTGGTGAGTTCTTCATGTCATATTTCACCCGCTGCTTCCCTCTGACTGGCGCGTTAGCCTGGACCGGACGCATACGAGGTCGTGCCGGACTCTCAATTGGTCGTGGCACGGATAGCGTCCAAGAACAACTCGAGCAAGTACACAATTAACGGACGGGCGAGCAAATTTACGGAGGTAACGACGCTCCTTAAAGGGAGGGGTATCGATCTCGACCACAAGCGATTCCTCATCCTCCAGGTGATTCATTGGTGGACTCATCTGTCCTGGTGATTGTTTGACGTTGACCCCGTGTTCGTATTCCAGGGCGAAGTCGAGTCGATCGCGCAGATGAAGCCCAAAGCTCAGAACTTCGAGCACGAAGATGGACTTCTCGAGTACCTAGAGGACATCATCGGTACCTCCTCGTACAAAGCTTCGATTGAGGAAGCCCTCGCCGAAGTAGAGGCTCTCACCGACCAGCGCACCGAGAAACTAAACCGTCTCCGCATCGTCGAGCATGAAAAGAACGCGTTGGAGGCGCAGAGAAAAGAAGCGCTCGATTACTTGCGGCTACATAACGACCATGTGAGAGCGCAGAGTAGGCTTTGGCAGTGGTATCTCTGGAAATGCTTGGTGAATGAAACCAAGTTTAATAAAGAGATTGTGAGTCCTCTGGCTTTATGCATGCCGTGTGATACCGATTTTGACGTTAACGATGGTGGGATGCAGGCGAGGCTCCAGAAAGAATTAGATGCTGAGAGGGAGAGGAACAAGGATGATATAACTCACTTGGAGATGTTAGAACAGCATTTCGTCGAGCGCGAGACGGCATATGAGGTTGGTTTCTTTCATTAGTTATTCGGTCGAGCGCTTGACAGCCCTCTTTGCTCATCGCGTGTATAGGAAGTCAAAACTGCAGCCGAAGAAGCTCACAAAGATCTTACTACTCACGAAAAGCAGGCCGTCAGTCTCGACGAGAGACGTAAGCATGCGAGCAGCAAAGCAAAGAAGTTGAAGAAAGCTCTTCAAGAGGTCAGTCTGCTGTGATGTCACTTGGCGATAACCCCAGACTGACTCATCCCTTTCGTAGGACGAACATTCCAAGGTCGAGGCCGAACGCACGATTGAAGAGAGCGCTGCCAAGATCGAGAGGAAGCGCGGTGAGATCGAGGAGCACGAGTTGAATTTGAGGAAGGAGGAAGACGTTCTGGAGAGTATCCGAGATAGCTTGAAAGGTGCGTGCTTTCCCTCTTCATTATTGCTATGCTATCGTTATGGCTCGACTGATGCACGACGCTTTGCGGCGACAGACAAGACGCAAGTGTTTCACGATCAGATCGAGGCGAAGCAGAAAGAATTGCAGCCCTGGACTGCCAAGATCAACGCGAAGAAGGCAGGTATCGATGTGGCTACGAGTGAGAGGGATACGTTGGCGAAGAAGGCTACTGGTCTCAAGGACGCTTTGAAGAGCGCCCGGGACGATCTCGCGGAGCAACAAGAAACGCAGGAAGTCAAGGTGAGACGTGCGCGTGTCATCCTCAAAGCTCTAGACTGACCGACCGGATACTCCAGCTCAACGAGTTGAAGGGACTGAAAGCCAAGAGAGCGTCTATGCAGGGAGAACTGGAGGCACACTCGAGGAAGTTTCAAGTAGGCTCCCTTCGCCATCTGTGACCACTGCGCAGGACTCACATGCGTCCTTGTAGGAAGCCAAAGCGCGGGTACAAGAGCTGCGTGGCAAGGCATCGTCGCTTCGCCAGAGAACGGACGAGGCGAAATCATCTCAAGCTGCCAGTACCTCCCAGAACAAAGTCCTCGATCAACTCACCCGTCTCAAGCAGACTGGTCGGATTGACGGTTTCCACGTAGGTGCATCTTCTCGTGTAATGTTGAAGACGATTCATCCCTTTTCCAGGGTCGTTTGGGCAGTCTCGGAACGATCCCCGACAAATACGACGTTGCCATTTCCACAGCCTGTGGAGCACTCAACAACATGGTCGTCGATACTGTCGCTCAAGGCCAAGCCTGCATCAACTTCCTTCGTTCCCAGAATGTCGGCCGTGCCTCCTTTATGGTCCTCGAGAAGCTCTCCACCGACCGAGTCAACGAGCGTATCCAAACGCCAGAGAACGTTCCACGGTTGTACGACCTCATCAAACCCAAAGATCCCAAGTTCGTGCCCGCATTCTACAAAGCCATAGGGAACACCCTAGTTGCGGACGACCTCGAGCAAGCGAATCGGATCGCATTTGGTGGGAAGACTCGTTGGCGCGTAGTCACCCTAGCTGGACAACTGATCGATTCGTCGGGGACTATGTCCGGTGGTGGCAACCATGTCGCGCGAGGGGGGATGAGTTCCAAGTTGGCGGCAGAGGCGGTGAGACCCGAGGTTTTGAGGCAGTATGAGCAAGAGAGTGAAGAGGCGGCGAGAGAGCTTGAAGAGGCGACGAGGGTGTCGAGGGATAGGCGGAGCGGTTGACGCTCTCTGGGCCACAGATCGATATGGATATCGAGAAGTTGACGATGGCAGTGAACAATGGGAGGAAGAGACTTGAGGAGGCGGAGAAGAGGGTCATTCAGCTCAAGTGCGTAGGATCGCCCCACGTCGGCTTTTTTTTTCGTTTTTCGCTGGTCAGTGGGCTGTGGTGCTGACGGGGTTTACTCGTTAGGGCACAGAGCAAACCGGACGCTCGAGATATGGCACGGATTGCGGCACTGGAGAGCGAGATTGCTGATGCAACTTCTCAACTGGAAGACCTCCAAGGGAAATCGGGCAAGATCGAGGATACGATCAAGGAACTCGACAAGAAGATCCTCGACATTGGTGGTTCGCGATTGTTGAAGCAACGTTCGACCGTTGAGGGCATCAAACTCCATATCAACCTCGCCAAAGATGAGATCACCAAAGCGGAGGTGGCCAAAGCTAAGGCGGAGAAGGACGTGGTGAAACACACCTCCGCGATCGCGTCCAACGCTGCTGCGGTAGTAGAGGCTGACAAAGAGTGCGAGCAATTGCAGACGCAGCTCGAGGAGGTGAACCAGTATTTGGAAGATTTAAGAGAGAAGGTGGACGCTGCGCGGACTGCGGCGGAGAATTCTAAGGATGATTTACATACGTTGAAGACGGAGTTGGAGAAGATGAGGGAAGAGATTCAGGAGTTCAGAAAGAAAGAGGTACGTGGGGTTCTGGAACTGTCAGTAGTGAGGATGGAGTTGGCTGATGGCTGCCTGAGATAGATGGAACTGACGCAGAAGCTGAATGACGTCAAGAAAGAGGCTGCTGAGAACGAGGAGGCGTTGCAACATTGGCAGACGGAGCACGACAAACTGAAGCTGGAGGAAATCGAGTGAGTGTTCCTTTGAGCTATGTGTCAATATTTACTGATGCGCGTGGTAGCGACGACGACGATGAAGAGAGGTCGAGGGTGGACAAGAACCTTCAAAACAACAGGTCAAGCAAGAGCCAGGAGAGTCACCACCGCCCCAGCCAAAGAAGTCGTCCAAGCCACGTCAACCTTCCAACGAGCTGTACATCTACTCTGAAGATGAACTAAATCAATTCAGAAAACGAGACCTAGTCGCCGACTCTGAGTATCTCGATGGTTCGTTCGTGCCCGACTTGAGCGTTTCATGCCACTCACCCGCGCTCACTCAGGTTCTCCAGAGAAACTGAAGAACGCGAAGCCGGATCTTTCGGTTCTGAAGGATTACAAAAAGCGCGAAGAGGAGTTCTTGCGTCGTGCCAAGGATCTCGATCAGATCACCGAAGCGCGCGACGCTCAGAAACAGATGTACGACAACCTCAGAAAGCAGCGTCTGGACGAGTTCATGGCAGGCTTCAGTATGATATCTCTGAAACTGAAGGAGACGTACCAGGTTTGTGCTTTTTCCGTCCGTGCTTTGAGGTGGACTGTTGATAACATGTCGTTTGTTCGTGGAAACAGATGATTGGTCGATAGTATGGATCCTTTCTCGGAGGGGATCATATTCAGTGTGATGCCGCCGAAGAAAAGTTGGAAGAACATCTCCAATCTTTCAGGAGGCGAAAAGCTGCGTCGTGCTTCGACTTGCGCACTGACCGTCAGCGAACCTGAACTTTGGCCTCGACATTACTCAAACATTCTCGTGAAGACACCAGAACGTACCTCCCTGCTTTGTCTGATATTGGGCCGTACATGCATACACCTTTGCGGAGAAGGCGGCTCAATTGGTAGATTCGACAAGGCGGCGCCGCTCAACAAATTTTAATCTCCCTCTGACAATGGTCCTCCGGCTCGAACGGCTGTCTCTCGACGTGAGACTGTCCGGCATCCATAGCGCTGCAATGGGCTCAAAACTACATCTTTTGGCCGGTCCGATCGCATTGTCCACCGTATAACCGAATAACGCCCAGGTGAGTGCACAAGGGTCCACTAAGTACCCTGCGTGGATATCGGTTGGATACTTGGTCGATTGATCACTCTTCAACCGTCTGGTCACACTTATGATCGTGCAGGTCGTGAAAGTGCTGTGGGGCCATCTGGATGGAGAAAAATGTGCTGTACATACAACAAATTGTAGTCTGTTTCATGATTTCATATCTACGCAGCTGCACAAGAAACAGGTAGTAGAAATGCAGAGTAAGTATATGAGCGCGGGTAGGGGCTGTGCTTATAATAACAATATCGACTTTATAAGGTCGGCTACTGGAGACTAGGGGCTGTGGCAGTTGCCGAGCTGCAATATCATCACAGGCCCCTAAGTATTTTGTTATCTTCTTGTATCTACATCTTCCATCACCCAGCCAGCAACTGTTCACAAGTCAGTCCAGTAGCTTTTTGCTATCTTCTCATACTCACCCTTTCATTTCTACTCTCTCTTATTGCAGTGAATCATGCAGATTTCATTATCGAATGCAAGGGCATTGCTGCCCAGAATGCAGCTGGACCCCCTATCTTTTCCACCCCCACTATGCTTGATCCCACCAAATACCTCAGTGCTGACTCTTATTTTGAGGCTCGCTGTGACTTCTTTGGCTTCCCCTCCTGCCCCATCTCTATCTACCACACAGGGGACCCCTGGCTGAGGCCCCCTCCGCCCGAGGCACAACGTGTGTTATGAACTTAATCAATACACCCGGCAGGGACTCAAGGTGCCTTACACCTTTAGCGCACAAGAAAAGAAAAGAAGGATGGGTGGACCTCAAACTTAATTGCACGGTGGCAACAAATGGATTAGG